>VWZE01002812.1:692-11095 GCA_013396675.1 Eubucco bourcierii
AGGGAAGGGAAGGGAAGGGAAGGGAAGGGAAGGGAAGGGAAGGGAAGGGAAGGGAAGGGATCAGCCAGGCATTGCCTTATAAACTGTGACACAAGTAAGTAGAATAGTATAACACTATTACAACATCCTGGGACAACCAAGTCTGTCCCCTGGGATGAGACTTTGTCTCTGTAGTTTTTTTAAGGGAATCATAGAATCATAGAATGGTAAGGTTGGAAGGGACCTCCTCCCTGGAGGTGTTCAAGGCCAGGTTGGAGGAGGCCTTGAGTGAGCTGTGCTAGTGGGAGGTGTACCTGCCTATGGCAGGGGNGAGTGAGCTGTGCTAGTGGGAGGTGTCCTTGCCTATGGCAGGGGTTTGGAACTGGCTGATCCTTGAGGTCCCTTCCAACCTTCCCATTCTATGATTCTATGATACTGTGATACAATTCACACACAGATTCTAATATGCAGTCAGTGAAACTCTCTTTGCAGAATGTATCTATATTTAATCAAGTTAATTGAAATGATTTTAAGAGACATTTAGGAAATGTAAGCAGCCAGAGAGTCCTGCAGCACAAACTGTTGCCTTGAAACTAAACATAAACTTGCAATAACTTCAGAAAAGAGAGTTAATTTACTCACTGGTTGGAGCCTCAGTATTTATAATCCCAAAGTATGGATAGAAAGTTAAATGCAGAACAGTAGAGTCCCTGCCGCGTGGTGGCCTTCCCCGTGGCGGTGATGCGATGTGGTTTTGCTGCTTGCTTAGCTCCAATGGAACACACTGACTGAGGAGATGACGGACGTGAGGCAGACCGCCCGTGGCTCTCAGGAGGTTACCGGAGCGGTCAGCCCCTGGGCGGAGCAGGATCCCCATTTCCGGGCTGGAGCAGGCCAGAGGGATTGGCTCTCGGGCTAGAGCGGTGGGCCGGCAAGGCCTGGCCACTGTCATAGCGGCGGGCCGGCAAGTGCCGGTGACGTAGCGGCGGGCCGGCAAGTGCCGGTGGCGTAGCGGTGGGCCGGCAAGTCCCGACCGGGGCCGTAGTGGCGGGCCGGCAAGTGCCGGGGTCGTAGCGGTGGGCCGGCAAGTGCCGGGGTCGTAGCGGTGGGAAAACAAGTCTCGGCCGGTGGCGTAGCGGCGGGCCGGCAAGTGCCGGGGTCGTAGCAGTGGGCCAGTAAGTGCCGGTGGCGTAGCGGTGGGCCGGCAAGTCCTGGCCGGGGTCGTAGTGGCGGGCCGGCAAGTGCCGGGGTCATAAAGTCGATCTCTAGGCTCTCTCTTAGGCTTGGCCAGCATCAAACGGACTGGGGCTGGGCTGAGCTCAGGCAGGCAGCTGTACCCCAGCACGGGGCAAACCCTGCAGTCCCTTAGCTTGGTGGACAGACAGGCAGGGTCAGGTCTACGGTGTGTGGGGAAGAGACAAGTCCCCTGCTATGNCCTCTGCTTACCAGAGACAAAGCAGGCTGTATGGTAACTCCAAATATGGTGCCTCTATGGTAGACTGAGAGGCGCCAAAGCTTTTGTCTGCTTTCCTGCTTCTTCCACCTGGGAAGAAGGGGAGAAGGGGGAGGGCAAGATGGGTATTCAGGTGGGTATTTAGGATATGTGTTTCAGATATAATTTAGGCCTTCCACCACAGAGCTACAGTGATGTAGGAGCCAGGAACACCACGAGGCAGATGAGCTGGGAAGATTTTGTACACTGAGGAGGTCGAGTGGCTGTGGTTTCAGTTGTCAGGGAGCACTGGGTTGTAGCAAAGAGGTGGTGTGCTCCTGGGAAAGCCAGAGGGGGGAGATGGACTGCAGGAAATGCAGGGTCAGATCAAACTGGGTATCACTGCTATCAGAGTGAGTAATAATTGGGTCACAGATTGGCAATTTCAAACCAGCTCCCAGTGGGGAAGCTGTTTTACTGGTACTGAGAAGCACAGATGAGTGGCACAAGAGCAAAAGAGGTGTAAATGAACAGATCAAACTTCAGTTGCACCTCTGCTGCTCTCTCTGCTCTGTCACACAGGCTGTGATGCTGGAAATAAGCACAGTGCAAAACTGGGAACAAGAGTAGTGTAGAAGTCATGGAATGCTTTGAGTTGGAAGGGACTTTAAAGATCATCCAGTTCTGTGGGCAGGGACACCCCAGGGCTCCCCAGTTGCAGAGGGACAGGGATCTGCTGGAGAGAGTCCAGCGGAGACTATGAGGATGAGTAGGGGACTGGAGCACTGCCTGGTGAAGAGAGGCTGAGGGACCTGGGGCTGCTTAGTCTGCAGAAGAGAAGACTGAGAGGGGATTGAATCAATGTTTGTAACTATCTGAGGGCTGGGGGTCAGGAGCCGGGGGGACAGGGACAGGCTGTGGTCACTGCTGCCTGGGATAGGACAAGGAACAATGGATGGAAGCTGCAGCACAGGAGGTTCCAGCTCAGCATGAGGGACAACTTCTTGAGTGTAAGGGTCCCAGAACCCTGGCACAGGCTGCCCAGAGAGGTTGTGGAGTCTCCTTCTCTGGAGCCTTTCCAGGCCTGTCTGGATGTGTTCCTGTGTGCCCTGAGCTGGATTGTCTGGTCCTGCTCTGGCAGGGGGGTTGAACTGGATGATGTCTTTGGGTCCCTTCCAACTCCTGACATTCTGTGAGCCTGTGACAGCTTCCACTGGACCAGATTGCTCAAGGGAGGGAGTATCCACATCACCCCTGGGCAACCTGGTACAGTGTCTCACCACCCTCACTGCAAAGAATTTCTTTCTGGTCTCCAGTGCCCTCCTCAAGCTTCAGTCCATTTTCATCCTACTACTACAAACCCATGTAAAATGTCCCTCCCCAGCTTTCTTGACAGAATAAGAGAAGAATACAAAGCAAGTAACTGTGGCAGGCTTCCATGTGGAAAAATATGAAAATCAGGATGCTTCATCTTAACTGACACCAGGAAAGGCATAGGGAAGTTAGAGGAGGAGACATTGTAAGCTGAGCATGGCAAGAGCAAGTAGCTAGTAACTCAAGTAGGAAAAGACCTCTGGCTACTCTAGCAGCCTCTGCATTGTTTGTAACTACCTGGGCCTACCATCACTTGTTGGAAGGCAGTGAAGGGGAAAAGGAATTGGGAGTCCTAGTGGATGGGAGGGTGCCCATGAGCCAGTAGTGTGCTCTGGTGGCCAGGAGGGGCAATGCCATCATGGGGTGGGTTAGAATGGCTGTGCTTAATAGGTCAGGGAGGTTCTCCTGCCCCTCTGCTCTGCCCTAATGAGACCACATCTGGAATATTGTGTCCAGTTCTGGGCCCCCCAGTTCAAGAAGGACCTCAGGAAACTGCTGGAGAGAGTCCAGCACAGAGCCACAGAGATGCTGAGGGGAATGGAACAGCTCTGGTAGGAGGAGAGCCTGAGGGAGCTGGAGCTGTGCTGCTGGGAGAGGAGAGACTGAGAGGTGACCTCAGCAATGCTTCTAAAGCTGTGCAGGTGAGTGCCAGGAGGCTGGAGCCAGCTCTGCTGGGTGACGCCCAGTGCCAGTACAAGGGGCAATGGTGGAAGCTGAGGCAGAGGAAGATACATGGAAACATGAGGAGGAATTTTTTGCCTGTGAGGGTACCAGAAGCCTGGCACAGGCTGCCCAGGGGGCTGTGGAGTCTCCCTCTCTGGAGATATTCAAACCCTGCCTGGATGTGTTCCTGTGTGACCTGCTCTGGGTGCTGCTGCTCTGGCAGGGGGGTTGGACTGGCTGAGCTTTGGAGGTCCCTTCCAACCCCTGACATGCTGTGATTGTGTGGAAAGTTCCATTTGAAGGACACATCTTGTTAAGTGTAACTGATAAAATAGATGATATCAAGAAGTAAAAAGTAAGAGAGGCACAAGAGATGAGTATTTGGTGAAGGAAGGCAAAAGGAGGGTGAGTGATGTGCTGCTTCTTTTGTGCAAGCTTAGCTCATTCCTGGTGGGTTGGTCACTGGTGTTACTGGAAGGGACATTGTGCACAGTCCAAAATAGCTCTACCATGAGTTACAGGCATGGACATAGCCTGCAGACAAATCTGTGAGCAAAACAAATCAATTATATTCATCTGGCTGTGCCAACATCTAAATCCATCTTTGTCAGCCTAAACCCATACACCTTCACTGGAAATGTGATCAGAGTCTGTGAGCACTGAAGTCAGAGGGTTGATAAAGTTCTTTTTGGTGGTGCACAGCAATAAGCCAAGGAGCAATGGATACAAACTGGAACAGAGAAGATTTCAGTTCAACATGAGGAGAAACTTGTTTGGTGTGAGGGTGCTGGAGGCCTGGAGCAGGCTGCCCAGACAGCTGTAGGGCTGGTTAGGCTGGAGAGGAGAAGGCTGAGAGGGGATCTGAGCAGTGTCTATCAGTATCTGAGGGGTTAGGGTCAGGTGCTCCACCACCTCCCTGGAGGTGTTCAGGACCAGGTTGGATGAGGCTTTGAGCAACCTAATCTAGTGTGAGGTGCCCCATGGCAGGGGGCTGGAACTGGCTGATCCTTTGGGTCTCTTCCAACCCAGTGAGGGTGGTGAGACACTGGCACAGGTTGCCCAGGGAGGTTGTGGAGCACAAAAGCACAGAATGAGATATTTGATCCCATTCTGTGCTTCTCTGCTCCACCACCTCCCTGGAGGTGTTCAGGACCAGGTTGGATGAGGCCTTGAGTGAACTGTGCTAGTGGGAGGTGCCCCTGCCTATGGCAGGGGGTTGGCACTGGCTGAGCTTTGAGGTCCCTTCCAACCTTACCATTCTATGATTCTGTGAACCCTCATATTCCAAACTCCTTTGAGGCAGGTGTAGAGAGCAATGAGCTCTCTCCTCAACCTCCTTTTCTCCAGGCAAAACAACCCCAGGATGCTCAGCCTGTCCTCAAAAGACCCCTCCCCAACTTTGGTGCCTTTCTCTGGACCTGCTCCAGCCTTGCAATGTCCTTGCAGTGAGTGGCCCAAAACTGAACCCAGTGCTGAGTTCAGGGCACAGCCACTTCCCTGCTCCTGCTAGTCACTTTATTCCTGATCCAGACCAGGATGCTGTTGGCTATGAACCCAGTGCTGAGTTCAGGGCACAACCACTTCCCTGCTCCTGCTGGTCACTTCATTCCTGATCCAGGCCAGGATCCAACTGGCCTTAGCATCACTTTGGCTTTCACATAGGAAGCCTTTTGCCAGCTTCAACTCAGAGGCTTCTGGGGAGCAGTTGTGCTGAAGTGGTGGCAGGACATAAAGTGACCACATTTGTGCTTGTCTCTAGGGTTCTGTTTCATGGCATAACAGATGACAGGCCAAAATATTTCCCCACATGTGATGCCAGACACACATTTAGTTAATCCTGCACATCAGGCACTTCATAATAGATGAAATGGTTTAAAGTTAAGGCAGAGAGTCCTCAGGGTAGCCAGCAATGCCTCATTGAACATTGGGCAGCTGGGAGATGGATCTAAAGCAGATCCATAATTTTTTTTTTCATTATTGTGGAATTTTCTAGAAGGCATTTATCTGGTGTTCAGCCTTTGTAGCAGCATTGCCAAGTCACAATAATATTGTGCTTTGCCACTCCAGTAGAGGTTTTTTTTTTTATCCAAAGTCTTTATTTTCTGTACTTGCTACACAATGTCATGTTTCTGTGGTTTGCTGCCTGCTCATCAGATACCAAATTTCTGGATTGAAATGGAATGGGAATGGCTGAGAGCAGCCCTGAGGAACAGGCCCTGGGGGTCTGGGGGGATGCAAAGCTCAAGATGAGGCTGCAGTGTGAGTGCAGCCCAGACAGCAACTGTGTGCTGGGCTGCAGCAGGGCAAGGGAGGGGATTGTGCCCCTTTGTTCTGCTCTCCTCAGACCCCACCTGCAGTCCTGGGTGCAGTTCTGGAGCCCCCAGCACAGGAAAGACACAGAAGTGTTGGAATGGGTCCAGAGGAGGCCACGAGGATGCTGAGAGGGCTGCAGCAGCTCTGCTGTGAGGACAGGCTGAGAGAGTTGGGGCTCTGCAGCCTGCAGAAGAGAAGGCTTCCAGGAGAGCTTGGAGTGGCCTTGCAGGATCTGAAGGGGGCTGCAGGAAGGCTGGGGAGGGACTACTGACAAGGGCTTGGAATGCCAGGACAAGGGGTAATGGGTTTGGAGTGTCAGAGGGGAGATTGAAAGTGGATGTTAGGAGGAAGTTGTTTGCAGTGAGACACTGGCACAGGTTGCCCAGGGAGGTTGTGAAGCACAGAAGCACAGAATGGGATCAAAGATCCCATTCTGTGCTTCTGTGCTCCACAACCTTCCTGGAGGTGTTTAGGACCAGATTGGATGAGGTCTTGAGTGCCCTGTGCTAGTGGAAGGAGTCCCTTCCTATGGCAGGGGGTTAGAAGTGGATGATCTTTGAGGTTCTTTCCAACCTTACCATTCTATCACTCTATATTAATGTGGAATTCCTGAACTTAAAATGTTCTCTACCCATCAAACTTTGCAAGTTTGTAAAACAGAGCTTGGATTTAGCTACTTCCGAAAGTCAAGGTGAAAGTCATACTGACAGCTGGTTACAGGCACTGGTAAAAAAATTAAGTCTTTCAATACATTTAGAGCTCAGACTGGTCACAGAAATAACATCCTGGACCTGCTGCTGTCACAGAAGCAGCTGCAAAACTCCTCCTGGTGCCACAGGAACCTTCCTTAATTACCCAGATTTCATACTGCAAAATCACAAAATGTCTTTGGTTGGAGTAGACCTCCAGACTCACCCAGCCCAACCTTCTACACAGCACTGCAAGCTCAGCACCAAACCATGTCCCTAAACACAGCTCCACAGGCTGCTGGAACACCTCCAGGGATGGGCACTGCAGCACTGCCCTGGGCAGACCATTCCAATGGTTAAGAGGCCTTTCAGTGAAGAAATATTTCCTAACATCCAACTTAAACTTTCCCTAGTGCAGCTTGGAACTATTTCCTCTAGTCCATGGTGACTCTCCCATTCAAGTTAGCTGCTTTATCAAAACCTTGTTCCTACCAAGGGAGGTAGCAGCAGTACTCAGCCCTGCTCCTCTCTGCAAAGGGTATTTACAAGAGGTAGCAGAGCTACAGTCAAAGGGTGCACAGTGTCAAAACCTGTGAGAATTCCTTTTCACAGTCTCACAGTATCACCAGGGTTGGAAGAGACCTCAAAGCTCAGCAAGTCCAAGCCATCCCCACAGCCCTCAAGACCAGACCATGGCACCAAGTGCCACGTCCAAACCTGCCTTGAACACCTCCAGGGACGCTGACTCCACCACCTCCCTGGGCAGCCCATTTCCAGCAGGCAATGACTCTCTCAGGCAACAACTTTCTCCTCACCTCCAGCCTAAACTTCCCCTGGCACAGCTTCAGACTGTGTCCTCTTCTTCTGCTGCTGCTTGCCTGAGAGGAGAAAGCAACCTCCTCCTGGCTACAAGCACCCTTCAGGTAGCTGGAGACAGCAAGAAGGTCTCCCCTGAGCCTCCTCTTCTCCAGGCTAACCAATCCCAGCTCCCTCAACCTCTCTCCATACGGCTGTGCTCCAGGCCTCTCCCCAACCTCGGTGCCCTTCTCTTTTCCACTTATTTAGGCAGAAGAACAGGGGCAAGGTTTTTGCCTGTGCATAGATTAAATATCATTAGCTCTGTCAGGAGAGGGACCTTAGAAATAATGTGTTTGGAAGAAGGCATAAACTGTTCTGTCAGTGCAGCTAAATGGTGTTTTTAGAGCTATGATTAGGTGTCAACCACAGGCAGTTAATAGTTGTTTTGTTCTGGCCAAGCCAGGATCTATCTCTGCTTTTATGTTGTGTGTTTTAATACCTGACAGAGTAGTTCAGCAGCTCGTGCAGTGATGGACAGCCAAGTGCAGTGTGAGCTGCTGCAGTGTGAGCACAGCAGTGCAACAGTTATCATGGCACTGCTTAGCTTGGAAAAGACCTTTAAGGTCATGAAGTGTAACTGTGCCAAGGCTGGGGCTAAGCCAGCCAAGCTGTGCAGCCTGGAGAAGAGAAGGCTTCCAGGAGACCTTGGAGTGGCCTTGCAGGATCTGAAGGGGGCTCCAGGAAGGCTGGGGAGGGACTATTGACAAGGTCTGGCAATGCCAGGCCAAGGGACAATGGGTTTGAAGTGTCAGAGGGGAGATTGAAAGTGGATGTTAGGAAGAAGTTGTTTGGAGTGAGGGTGGTGAGACACTGGCACAGGTTGCCCAGGGAGGTGCTCAAGGCCATTTTGGATGAGGCCTTGAGTGAGCTGTACTAGTGGGAGGTGTCCCTGATTGTGGCATGGGATTGGAACTGGCTGAGCTCTGAGGTCCCTTCCAACCTTACCATTCTATGATCACCAATTCAACCATTGTCTAACTCTACCAAAGCCTGGTGCCAAATCATGTCTCATACCAACCCTGGGGGTCATGACTGCCATAAAAAGTTCCATTTTTGTCAGTTACCTTTTAAAGATGTAGTGGTTTAGCCTTTTAAACATTCATTTCACAGGAGCACAGGATGTCAGGGCTTGGAAGGGACACATTGAGCCCAACACTCATTTCTTGTGTGGAACAGAGAATCACAGAACTGTTTCTGTTGCAAAAGACCTTTAAGATCACTGAGCCAAACCATTCTCTAACTCCAGCCAGGCTGGGGCTAAGCCATGGCCCTCAGCAGCACAGTTCTGCCTCTCTGAAACACCTCCAGGGATGAGGATTCAAACACCTCTCTGGGCAGCCTCTTCCAGGCGTTCAGAAACCTTCTACTCTCCAACATAAAGCTTCCTTGATGCTACTCAAGGTCATTTCCTCTGGTCCTATCACTAACTACTAGGGAGAAGTGACCAACCCCACCTGGCTTCAGCCTCCTTTCAGGCAGCTGTAGAGAGCAATGAGGTCTCCCCTCAGCCTCTTCTCCAGACTAAACACCCCCAGCTCCCTCAGCTGCTCCTCACCAGCCCTGATCTCCAAACCCTTCACCAGCTTCCTTCTCTGTACCTGCTCCTGCCCTTGTTGTAGTGAGAGCCCCAAACCTGAATGCAGTACTCATCAGTGGCCTCTGCAGTGCTGAGTACAAGGAAAAATCACTTCCATGGTCCCTCTGGTCACACCATTGCTGGTCCAAGTCAGCAAGCTGATGACCTTCTTGGCCTCCTGGGCACACACTTGCTCATCTTCAACTACCAGTCAGCCACTACCCCCAGGTCCTTTTCTGCTGGGCAGTTTCCAGCCACTCTGCCCACCCTGGAGTGGTCATGGGGTTGTTGTGACTCAAGTGCAGAATGCAGCACTTGGCCTTGTTGAGTCTCGTTTCATTGGCCTCAACCCTTCCAGATGTCTTTGCAGAGCCTTCCTAACCTCAAACAAAGGACTTTGTACTTTTGGAACTTTAATACATCTGCACTACATTGCATTAGCCTTAGGTTTACTCTGCTCTCCTCAGACCCCACCTGCAGTCCTGGGTGCAGTTCTAGAGCCCCCAGCACAGGAAGGACGTGGAACTGTTGGAGTGGGTCCAGAGGAGGCCACCAAGATGCTGAGAGGGCTGCAGCAGCTCTGCTGTGAGGACAGGCTGAGAGAGTTGGGGCTCTGCAGCCTGGAGAAGAGAAGGCTTCCAGGAGAGCTTGGAGTGGCCTTCCAGGATCTGAAGGGAAGCTCCAGGAAGGCTGGGGAGGGACTATTGACAAGGGCTTGGAATGCCAGGACAGGGGGAATGGGTTTGAAGTGTCAGAGGGGAGATTGAAAGTGGATGTTAGGAGGAAGTTGTTTGCAGTGAGGGTGGTGAGACACTGGCACAGGTTGCCCAGGGAGGTTGTGAAGCACAGAAGCACAGAATGTGATCAAAGATCCCATTCTGTGCTTCTGTGCTCCACACCCTCCCTGGAGGTGTTCAAAGCCAGGTTGGATGAGGCCTTGAGTGCCCTGTACTAGTGGGAGGTGTGTCCCTGCCTATGGCAGGGGATTGGAACTGGCTGAGCTTTGAGGTCTCTTCCAACCTTCCCAAAATAATGACTTGATGAGGAAAGCAAACTCTAAGGGAAAGAGAAATAGAAAGGCTTGAAACAGTGTCCTAATTTGCAACTTGTAGTGTCTTGAAAGCTGAGTTTATTCCTTACTTAGCCCTTTGTTTTCCTCCAAGCCTACTAATTGGTTGGTGTGTCCTAAGCAAATGAGAACAGCTTTGGTTTCCAGCTGCATTCCTCAGGCCTGGCCTTTCTGCTTTGTTGTGCTGTAAGCAGCTCCTTCTTATCTTGAAAGGGAAGTTTGGAAGCCTACACAGGCTTAATTAAAATCAATGAAGGATTTAAAACACTGGAATTATTGCTGCAGAAATATAATTAACAAAGTAAATTGCATCCTGAAAAGGCTTACAGATCAGCCCCCAGGGACCTGGTGCTGATGAGGGAGCAGGAAACATTCAGCTGGAGCTGCTGCAAGAAGGCAGCAACATAACAATTGGAACCATCGTCCTTGGTGGTACAGTCTGACATTAAG
>VWZE01002813.1:5502-23147 GCA_013396675.1 Eubucco bourcierii
CTATATATATATACACATATATATATATATATATACACACACACACATATACATATACACATACACACACACACATATATATACACATATGTATATGTACTAGTTCAGTGAATTAGTATCACTGTAGAATTAGGAAAAAATATCCAGGAACGATATTACTCTTTCACAAAATTAATGTTGCCAGATGCACAGACTTCATTGCTTTTCATATACTCCCAGACTGGAAAACAGAGATTCTGTGAAGTTCTCCACACTATACCTGATAGAACAGACTCCTTTGCTGTGCTCTGTCCTTGAAGCATGTAAGGAGGTTCCGCTTCAGACAGTGTTTGCAGTAAAACTGCCGAACTGCTCTTACATTAGGCCAATTTTCTTAATTGTGCTTCAACAACCATAAAGGGAATTTGCTTTCGTAAAAAAATGCAACGAAGACGAACAATACATTAAAGGCCCAACAAACACTACTGAAAAAATAAAAAAACCACACCAATTCAGACAGATAGACTTTTTCTTTAGAAGTCAGCTACCTGTTCTGTTAATCTTGCCGATACACGTAGCTTATTAAAAGACTCGAGTTACATTCAAACTTAGTTTCTTAAAACTGAAGAAAAACACAATTCCATATAATTAGAAATCAACCTGATCCTAATTTCAAAATTATATACAGGAAAGAAAATTATGGGAAGGGGAAGCTGCACTGTTGTTGATTCACCAGTTCAAGCTCAGATAACTTTTTTGAAACTAGTCTAGAAAAAACATGTGCTACTACTGTGTCTGAGACCACACAGCTTTTTAGTGGACAAGTTCCAAAGCCTAAACTCCATCTTCAAATTACTAACAAGCCTCCTGAAAATCAGAAGAAGTTAGCTTAAGAATAGTGGGGCTGGCAAACTTTGTGTCTACTCTTGGCCTCAGACAGGAAAAACAGTTTCAAATCTCCTTCTCTCTTCTTTCTCCTTTGTCTTTAAGAAACACCCACATAGAAAGCGTTATTGCTCTTTGTATAACAGGGGAGACCTGTGCTGCTGAAATGTGAAACACACATTTACACTAACTTGCAAAAAGAAATTCAATAGCTTTACCAGAGTCAACCATAAATCTTTTTTTTTTTTTTCCTTAAAGGTTTAACCGGTCAGAGATTGAATTTCCCTCTTCCCTCCACAATTTTCAAAAGCCAAAATGCAAGATTCCTACAGAGGAATCCCTTAAATCCACAAAAAATATTATGGGGAAAAAAGTGATGAATAAAATAAAGTTTTGAAAGAGGACATGTATGACAAAATGGTTTCACATTTATTTTTAATCTGTAAATTCAGTAGTTAAAAAAAAAAAAGGATTTTTAAAAACATATATATTTGTCAGATTTTTATACTTGCAATAGCTATGCACTGCAAATACACAAAGATCACCTAACCTAGGATAGTAGTCAAAGAAATTACTTTTAATTAATTGAGTTTGGACTTCATAAGTATCACTCTGTTAAAAGTCTGAGGAGAGAAAAGTGTTCAATGAACTTCTTAGTAAAAAAGAACAAAATATGCCTATAATAGTGATGCAAAACCTGCTGGTCACTGGTCGAGTAAAAAACATCTAATGCCAGTAGACTTTCTTCAAAAAGAGACCACTTTTTTGTTTGTCAGTAGCAAATTATTTTTTACAAGAGCCACCTGGCACTACTAAAGTGCTCAGAGAAATCTCAGCAGGCTAGCAAACTGTGACACTGTTAAAGTGCAAGCAGCCAGGTAGTAAAGCAGAATCCTTAGTTTCTAATTTTGTTCTTTGAGATATTTAACTTACATTTATTTTGGCCAAGAAATCATTTACATTCGTCTTACCTTGGCACTGTTAAAGAAACTATCTATTTGAAAAATATGAAAGGTCTATTTTCCCCTAGCCCACACATACTACCATACCATTTTTAACCAGAGGAGTATGACAATACTTAAAAATTTGCAAATATTGCAAGTTGTCTTATATCCTTCCAATACAGTTATCTATGGAATACGAGAGAAGGTCCAAATCAGTTTAGAAATTTAGATTCACAAAGGGTTTAGTGAGAAGGCTAACTAATGATTTAAGTGTATAATCTTCAACAGGTTAAAAATGGCAAGGAATTCCCTCTAGCTGACTTTCCAGAAAACAGAAGAACAGCAGCAAGAAGAAATACTCTAAATCAACTCGGTAAAACTTCAGAACAATAAGCATCAGAAACTGGTTATGTGCTTTGTATGAAAACTCATCTTTATCCCTAAATGTTCTCTCACTACATTAAAAACAGTCATTACCAAACTCTCCTTGTATGAGTATCTTGTAACATCTTCAATTACTCTCCTGACCTTTATGAATGAACTTGGTTTAGAACATAGTCTGTTAGAAATCCTGAATCACCTCATTCACTACCGCTTTGATTCATCGGGCAATTCCAGTTCTCACTGCAATCTTCCCTCTCCTCAAGAAGCGACGCAGTCTAACTATGCCTAATATAGACTTTTAATCTACTGCAGGTGGAATTGTGTAGTAGCAAGTTTAGGAGGCATATACAAAATATCTTAAGCAAGTATTACTGAAATAAATGGGTTTCCCTAGGTGTATATACAACATATTCTCATAGACTTGAACAGCTGGTGCTGCTGAACAAAAATGTCAAACAATGGCTCTGAAAACACTCCATCTCTGTTATTTTGTGTGTGCACAGGATGTGCACACCAGAAAGTGGAATAAAGACAGCCATCAGCTCTGGGGACTCTCTTTCCTCTACCACACTGGTAAGTGGAACACAAATAAATTGCACAGAGGACTAAGAAAAACGCCTTTATCACTCATTAGCAACTCAAAGGTTGAAAGGTCCCATATCATGCTGCAAGGTTCATTAAACTGTTGGTCTCTGATTGATTAAATCAGATGTTAAAAGTATGCACAGCTAGTTAGAGTCAAAGGAAAATTGACTTTCAACTATCAGTTACCCAGTGAATGTTAAGATGTTTCTTTCAAGCTCATTTACATACTTCATTCACATATGCCTAAATAAAATGTAAAAATTCATCTAACAAAATGTATCCTTTCATGGTCATACACTTATAATATAATAGAATTACAGTATCTGTCCTCCACAGCAGCTGATATACATACTCAAAACAGGCCTCTAAATGCTGTGTATTTGCATGACACCAAGTTTAGCCATTTAAATCCATTCCATGAAAATCAAGATTTCAGATGAGTGTGTAGCAAACATAAAGGAGGTCAAAACTGTCTCCAAAGCAGTAAGTTGGCTGGCTGCCAAGTAAAAGATGAAAAAGTTCTTAGTTTTGGTTGAAGGAAAAGTATTGTGCTAACGGCTGGAGCAACAGCAAACATTTTAGAGAAAAGGTTAAACAATACTGAGTTGGGGGGGAGGAAAGGAGGAAGAAAACAATGAAGATGAAAGGCTTTTTAAAAAAAGATTAAATAAGATACAGTATGTAATGTAAGTACAAAGGTCACTTCTAATTACACCGAAACCAAAACAAAAGAACCCAAACAAACAAAAAACCCAAACCAAACCAAAACAAAAAAAAATCTGGTCTTGAAGTAACATATATGTTAATCAAAACCACAACTTTTTGAAATGTCTCTGTATATATTACATTATGTAGTATTTCCTTCAATCAGAACTGATTTAGCAGGAAGCATAACCTGTATGGTTACAGTTGACAGAAACAGGCAGCCAAAAAGAAGGGTGAAGGGAAGCTATAACTTCCCCAAATTAAAACAACCCTGAAAGTCTCTGGAATGCTGTTTACTTCAGCCCTGTTTTACAAACAATGCTGCATGCTTTAGAGATTGACTGAAATGTGTGCAGCCTGCGGCCACCCACGCTATGGGAAACACTACAATTAAAGAGAGTGCTCCATTCTATCTGCCAACAAAATCTGCTTCATGACGTAATTATTATACTTGCAACGTTCTTATAATCTATTGCATCTCTTGCAGTGAATGACTTTACACTGTCCAACAAGAAAACCATTGAACATGAACAAGAAGTTATTGTTTATGTGCACAAATGTCTCAAAGACTGGATAAGTCACATACTTCCAAGTTTATATAAACACTTTGTCTTGTAGTATAGCCACGTCATACGGAAAGCAGATCTACCACTGCAACATTCACTTATACCTACTTACTGAGTACACTCCATCTTTACCCCACATCTTCATAATGAGGTTAAGTTGTTGTGTTGGATCTTTAAAGCAAAAAAAGTGTGAATTGTGGATTAGTCATACATTAGGAGAGCACTAAAATATTACAATGTCATCTGGCACTTAAGTGACTACACACATTGAACATTTCTGACAAACGTATGATTTAAATGCCTTGTAACTTCTCTCTAAGAATGTTTGAGATTTCAGCAACTTTGAAAACAATACAAGAAGCTATATAAATACCAAAATAAGTAGCAGTTCTCTTAGCAGAAAATTTTCTTTAAACTCTGATTGCTGTGACAAGTAGTAAAAAAAGTTAAAAAAAATATATTCCACGCATTCTCCTGATACTTAGTGCTTNGAGGCAGTCTGCAGCATTTCCACAATTTTGCCATGAGTTGGTTGCGCAGATGCTCCTGTGAAAAGTAAAGGTTGTCTAAGAGCTATAAAGACGAGGTGTTACACTAATCACTGGGCCACCACATAGCCAGGGATTGGAGAAGGATGTACCAAAAGCAAGGCTGAATTTAAAAAGTCAAGGAAATAACTTTAGGCCCTCTTTGATATAAAGCTCTGATTAGAGGCAAGGGTAAATTCCACATATAATGACTGAGGGAAAGTGACACAAAGATTCCTGAGGGATCAGGAAAAAAAAAAAAAAACAGGAAAAGTAAAACCAAGATATACAGTTTAATTACCATCAGATGTCTTTAATCTGAAGGAATACATTATGGTCTTTACAGCAATCAAAGTTCCTGATGATTATTTGTGCAGGTTAGAGAAGGAAAGACAACTCCTCTTTTCCAAACATGCTAAAAAAGTTGTAAGATCCCTAAAACCACAAGAGTCTCAGAAAGTGATTAAGTAACTTTGTACTATTTTGGCCTTTAGGATACTCAACATTTTCCATTCCCCTTTTGGATGCATGCCCCCTGGAAAACAAACCACTCTCTTCCCACAGCTGCTAGAGAAAACCAGATGCCCTGCTCCACATTATCCCTTCACTCTTAAACTGGTATTCCCTTCCAATTACTTTGTATTTTAAATATTGTAAAATACGATAGTGTTACTATCAAGAAGACAAGAAATAGTCCAAATCAAAGTTATTTATCTTAGTCTGAGTACTACTAAAATTATCATTCTCTCTTAGAAGGGAGAAACAACAAAAACAAGATTTCAAATGCTGTGTTTGTAATAAAACCTATAGAGCCCATGTTCTAGGTATAGAGTCCTTCTTTTTCACAAGTCACAAGTAACAGTTGATGTTCATAATTCTAACTTAATTACCTCAGTTCAACTCTTAATCTCCTTCTTTCAAAACTGTCCAGATAAGAAGGAAAAACACATTTCTCAGTATGACTTCTAGCAACTCACAAGCCTTTTAATGGACACATTACCCATATATGTCACTAATATAGCAGTCATCTCAAAGAGGCATCATTTATTGTAAATCCAACTTTTTTTTTTCCCCATTAAATGGTTATGGAACCTGTGTGCCTCTGTGTAATGACAAATGACTTGGGCTTTTCCTAACTTAATAAAGTAGACTAAAGAACAGATCTTGAGGCTAACTATATTTTATGCCCTAAATATTTTTTTTTACCTTAAATTTCCATCTCCTAGAAAAACGCGAGCTTGTAGACTTGATTTTATAAAAACAAGAGAATGTTTTGGGTTTTTTTTCCTAAAGAAAGCTTTTTATATTATATTTGGATTGTTCTTAAACCATATTCTGCCTAACAACATTATCTGGGTGTTCTTAACCATCTGGCAAAGCATGCATGTAAATCAAAACAATACATAGTGAGTTTTATTTTTAAAAGATGGGCAAGTATATTGGCCATACTCTTCACCTAAGAAGAGACTATTATAATTCCACAATGCAACCTATATCTTCATGTATAATTAATGTACCTGGATTAAAGTCTGTAATGTTAGAGAGAATGAAGAGACTAAATACTGTCTCCTTACAAGTCACAATGATTCATATTAAACCAAGCAAAAACAGAAAAACAAGCCCAAAAATATTCTTTTACAATGGCAACCTTCTCTTTCTCTTCTAAAAATACAGGATATAGTGAAATTTCCATCACATTAAAGGACATGAGGATGTTTTACACCCTTATGGTTGACATGTGACCTCAGAATAGTGGTATACACTCTAAAAGAATTCAGTTCCTACTAGAAGGAAGTTGGTAAGGAAATTAGGAAACGTTCAACAGACAACAGCTCTTCAGGTTGTAAAAAGAATACCTCTCACTTTTGAGTACTTACCTGAATGCAAACTTGTACTGTGGGAAATCAGTCTACTAGAGGA
Source organism: Eubucco bourcierii (assembly GCA_013396675.1). NCBI lineage: Eukaryota > Metazoa > Chordata > Aves > Piciformes > Ramphastidae > Eubucco > Eubucco bourcierii. The sequence continues at coordinate 11,998 of VWZE01002813.1, forward strand.
TAATTCTAGGACAGGAGTTGCAGTTGAAAAAGATACTCTGCCTAGGACAGTATTATAGTTAGTTATTATAGTTTGGCCAGAGTATGAACAGAAGTTCAATCATTTCAAACACACTGGATGAGACTCAGCTTCTGGTGGAGTGTACCTAGTTCACTTGCACGATTTTGCACTCCTACACTATATCCTAGCAGAACCATCTTTATGGACATTTTCTTCATATGAGCACTACATTATGTTTATTTCAGCAACTTAAAGAGAACATATGGGGAAAATAAATGGTGTGGGGGTTTTTTTGTTTGTTTGTTTTGGGGTTTTTTGATTTTTTTTTTTTTTTGTTTTAATACATATAACCTAAAAGTGAAGAAATATTAAACATCAAGTTTGGAGATAACAGCCAAGTGAATCTGAGGCAAATAAGTAGACAAGAACTAAAGCTGGGCCCAAAGAGGCTAAGATCAGGGGCACAAGTTACCTTCTCTTCCATTATTTCAACCAATGGCAGAGACATTGGATTAGGTAGCCAAATAGAGTCTTTTAATATACGGCTCTGTGGATGGTGTCACCACCACAGATTTCGGTCTACACAGCATCAGGGTTGTTGAGCCCAAAAAGGAGACATCTCTCTCGAAGGGGGAAGAGGGTCTATGCGGAGGAGATTGCAGGACTAGTTGATAGGGCTTTAAACAGGACTTGAAGGGGGAGGGGGACAAAGTCATCAGGCTTCCACGTGGCAAGGCATGGGAGGACACACCAGCGTAGGAGCAGTAGGAAATAAGTAAGGGCTCTCAACCTGCTCCCCAGAATCATGCTGGGGACAAAATAATTCAGCTGAAGTCTTGCAGAGATGAGCCAGATCCCCTTCAGGTAATTCCCCTTCAGGCCAGCAGGGAAGTATCATGTAGTAATTCATATAGTAGTGATAATGTGAGGGGTAGAGGCAGGCTGATACCTAGAGAGGTATCTGGGCATGTCAGTTTAACTGTTGTGACAATCATATTAACAAAGGTATACTTGATGTATTTTAGTCAGCTTCACTATTAAGTGGATAGATCAAGTTTAAAACAAAAAACTGCTATGTATTTAGCTTCACACATAAAAATATAAAACTATGTAAACAGAATTTTAAACATAGAAATTACTAGCAGTGTCTTTTGTGTTTTCTCCTTTTATCTAGGAAAAATTTACTAATATCAGCTTTTCCTATTTAGAAGGATAACATGCTTCCTCATTATTTCTTGATTCATAATACAACAACTCAGGTTTCTCAGATGCAACTTTGGTGGCTTCTCACTTACATATGCCATGAAAATCTGTATTTTCCATCCTGCCCACAGGGTAAGAGTCTACCAGGATTTAAAATTGGACTAAAATGTTGTGCTGGTTTGAGGCTAACTGCAATATTTTAATGAAAATAATTAGATTATGGGCCGTAAAAAGAAAACAATGGTGATGTCTACTTCACTCATAGGCTTGCTGAGATGTATAAGAATGAGAACACAAATATAGGTAAGATAGAGTCTCGGTCTCTCTAGCTGCTGTGTCTGCTGGCCTGCCTGCTAACCTAACTAACCACTCTGTTTCTAACCCCCTTGCCAATCCTCCAAACTCACCTTGCACTTGTGTATTTCTGTAAATATTCCTGTATATTGTGTATATATCTGCTTGTATATTGTGCTAAGCTGTAAATACAGCTTCATTCCTTCACCTCCAACTGTCTGAGTCTAGTCTNTTTCTAACATTACATTAAGTTCCAGGTGCTTCAGTGCTCTGGCCAATCATGAATTATAACAATAATCTAAATTTTTTTTAAAAATAAAAAATTAACAAAATATGATGATATGGATCACTAGCCTGTAATTATTCAGAATCCCTTAGCTGTTCAAAAGAGCCTCCATAACAGGCAACATTTTGTTTCTTTCCATTTTTTATGAGGCATACTTAATTAATAATTGCTTTTAGCTTTAACTAAAAATGAAAAACTTTTCTAACATAAATTATCTTAAGCGAAAGAACAATGCACACAGGTAATTCCTTCTTTACTTCTTACCACCAACCCCAGTGAATGGCCTTTTCATGATTACCCTGACATAGTACTATGTTATACTCATTAATTTAGTTGCAGAAGTTCAACTCAGCCATCCCCTAAGGAAAGCAGTCACCTTCATTTGTCATCCTCAAGGTAAATTTGGCAAATTAATACATAACACTGCCTATCTAACAAAGCAAATCTAGATGGATGCAAGCTTGATCCAGGATTTCACAACCCTTTGGGGAAAGAAATTTTTCCTCACATTCAACCTAAACCTTCCTCGGTACAACCCTTATCATGGCAAACACAGATGTGGGGATGGCAGGCTCTAGGGGTTGCCCAGTTCCAATGTGTATGTGCTCTCTGCCCCCTCATATATGTCCTTAAAACTTCACCTCCACGTGCCATTGAAAATCTAACCTAATCTAATCCAAGCAACTGCTTTTAAATAGAACTGATTTCTCAAGACTGAAATCAAAGTGGGAAACAGGATCTTAAGTATTAAGTTGTTACAAGTTTGAGCAATTAAATCTCACACAAAAACATATTAATGCCTGGAATACGAGTTGCTGAGCTCAGGTAAGATTAATAACCCTAGAATTTAACATACTAGTGTAGCTACAGGCAGAATTTCCACCGTTTTTAATGCCTAACAACATTTAAATTACTCTACCCCTTAAAAATGGTGTGTAAGAGGGCACATTTTCATAGAGTCATTCAGGTTGGAAAAGACCCTTGAAGTCAACAAGTTCAACCATTAACCCTGTTCTGATAAGTTCTCCATTAAACAATATTGCTAAGCACCGGATCTAAATAACCTTAAAAGACTTCCAGAGATGGTGACTCTGTCACGTCCCTGAGCAGCCTGTTCCAACACCTGACTACTCTTTCAGTGAATTTTTTTTACCTACTGTCTACATGAAACCTACCCTTGAGTTCTATTACTAATTACCTGTGAGAAGAGACCAGGCCCTACCTCTCTATATTGTCCATTCACATAGTTGTAAGAGGCAATTAAGGTCTCCCCTCAGCCTCTTTTTTCTCAAACTAAAGTCCCAATTCCCTCAGTTGCTCTTCATTTTTCTAGGCATCTCACCAGCTTAGTTGCTCTTCTTTGCACCTGATCCAGCACCTTTCTTATACTGAGGTGCCCAAAACTGAACACAGTACTCAAGGTCGGCCTCAGTGTCAAGTAGATCACCTCCCTACTTCTGCTGGTCACACTATCTCTGACAGACACCAGGATGCCACTGGTTTTACCTCCTAAGTACACTGCTGGCTCACATTCAGTCACTCGATTAGAACCCCATGGTCCCTTTCTGCTAGACAAATTTCCATCCACAGTTCTCCAAGCCTGTAGTGTTGCATGGAGTAGTTGTGGCCCAGGTGCAGGACCCAGCACTTGGCCTTGTTAAAGCACACACCACTGACCTCGCTGTAGAGCCTCTCTACCCTCAAGCAGATCAACACTCTCACTTAATCTCATGTCACCTGCAAATCTACTAACAGTGCAACCTAACTCTTCATCAAGATTGTTGTTAAACAGAAGTGGTCTAATGAACCCTGAGGAACACCACTTGACCAGCCTCCAGCTGGATTTAACTCCACTGACCACTCTTTGTGGTCAGCCATCCAGCAGATTGTATGGTAATCTAAGCCATGAGCAGCCATGTTTTAAATTAGAATTCCATGGGAAATAGTGTCAAAGGCTTTACAAAAGTCCAGGTTAACAACATCCACAGCCTTTCCCTCACCCAGGTCACCTTGTCATAAAATGTAACCAGGTTTATCAAGCAGGACTTGCCTTCCATAAACCCATGGTGACTGGCTATGATCCCCTTGTTGCCCTCTATGTGGTGCGTAATGGCACTTGAGATGATCTGTTTCATGATCTCCCCTGGTCCCAAGGTCAGACTGAGAGGTCTGTAGTTCCCCAGATCTTCCTTTCAGTATTTCTTGCAGATATTTGCTACCCTCCAGTCCACCAAGACCTTCCCAGATAGCCAGGACTTCTGGTAAATACTGGAAAGTGGTTTGGTAAGCATATCTGCCAACACTTTTATTACTCTTGAGAGCAACCCATCCTGCCCTGCTTGTGTACTTCTAAGTGGCATATAAGGTCACTGACCACCTCTTTTATTATGATGACTTCATTCAACTTCACATCTGTCTCCCAATTCATGGTGTTGGGTGTCCACAGAACCACCAGTTCTACTGCTAAAGACTGACACAAAGCAGGCATTGAGAACCTCAGCCTCTTCCTCATCCTTTATCATCATGTTCCCACCTGCATCCAATAATGGATGGAAATTCTCCTTAGTTATTTTAATTGTCAATAACAGCTGTAGCTATGTTGAGTTCTAACTGGGCCTTGGCTCTCCTAATTTTCTCTCTGCAGAACCTCACTACACCTTCACAGTCCTCATGAGAGGTCTGCCTCCTCTTCCAAAGGCCATAAACTCTGCTTTTCACAGTATCACAGTATCGCAAGGGTTGGAAGAGACCTCAGAGATCATCAAGTCCAACCCATCACCACAGACCTCAAGATTAGACCATGGCACTAAGTGCCGTGTCCAAGCGTGCCTTGAACGCCTCCAGGGACGGTGACTCCACCACCTTCCTGGGCAGCCCATTCCAGTGACAAATTACTCTCTCAGTGAAGAACTTCCTCCTCACCTCCAGCCTAAACTTGCCGTGGCGTAGCCTGAGACTGTGTCCTCTTGTTCTGTCACTGGTTGCCTGAGAGAAGAAGGTAACCTCCTCCTGGCCACAACCACCCTTCAGGTAGTTGTAGACAGCAATAAGGTCCCAAGATCCAGCCAAAGCTCAAGCTTGAGCCTGGTCAGCCTCCTTCCTCACAGATTTGTTTTCTGGTACATGGGGACAGCCTGCTCCTGTGCATTTAAGTCTTCCTTCTTGAAGTATGCCCAGCTTCCCTGGACTCCTAGACCTTTCAGGACTGTCTCCCAAAGGACTTTGTCAATCAGCCTTCTGAACAGGCCAAAGTCTGCCCTCTGGAAGTCCAAGGTGGCAGTATTACTGACTCCTTTCCTTACTACAAGGACTGAAACCTCTATCATTTCCCAATCATTATGCCCAAGGTGGCCTCCAGCCTTTACTTACCCACAAGTTTTTGTCTGTTCACGAAAGCAGGTCCAGGAAGGCACCTTCTGTGTTTGGCTCCCTCGCCAGCTGTGTCAGGAAGTTATCTTCCACACACTCCAGAAACCTCCAAGACTGTTCTCTCTCTATTGTATTGTATTTCCAGCAAAAATCTGGGAAGCTGAAGTGATGTACACGCTAGCCATGAAGTAATACAGAGTGTGCCATCTGCTGGTATTTACTGGTATAAACTATCATCGCTTACTACACTTGCAAAGAGTTGCCTTGCTACACACTGCAAAAAAGCAACACTTCACGAGGTACTAGAAACATGCAGATGCTTTGCTGCACCAAAAATGTCTAAGCAAATAAACTTTTCAAGCCAGTAACAGCAAAAAAGATCACCATGAAATTGCACAGTAACGTTCACCTACGGAAAAACAGTGCGGAATTCAAATACACTCTGGGTTGTTCAAAAAACTGTTTGTAATTTTAAAACAGTGATGGAAGGAAGCAAATGGATGAAAGAAATTTGCTTCTTTTTTATTTCTTTTTGTAAACCTATTTGCATGATAAGTCATTCATTGTGACCACTTCAGAACACACAATGTTTTCTAAACTGTTCATGTACAATACAATTCAGACACAAAGCCTGGCAGTATTGAAAACAATGTGAAGAATTAAGTCATTATCATAACAAGTAAAAATACAAAGTGGAATTCTTCCACCTCTCTGGAATAACTATGTGCAAGGAAAGACAAAAAGACAGTCAGTTGCATGCACTCCACATACAGGAAAGAGGTAGCTGAAGTTAAATTTCCTATTAGTGAGTATTCCAAATTATTGCTAAAAATTTGGGAACCTTAACACAGAGCTCCCAGTGCAAGTATCATTACACACCTATGACTCAAAATAGTGCCAAGCAATGTGAGCAGCAGTGAAACTGCCTTTTAATGTAGAGAAGCAAGTGTTCATCTTCACTTAGAATACTATGTGTTAGAATGCTGTGAAAGGGAAAGCTGTGTGCACATTAATAAAAAACCAAACATATGTGTGCCTTGTATCTGTTTAGTATGAAGAACGACACCTACTGGTATGTAAGAATACACACCATTGTTCTCAGTAAACAGCTATCATAACAGACAATAAATTTGTCATTACTATGTACTATGAACACCTGGCACCCAGTTTCCAGCTTTTCTTAGCATATTCTGAATTCTGCATTTTAGAAAATAGAGATAAGGTGTATATTACGCAAAATAAGTTTCCTCCCATAAAACAGATGTAGTCAGAAAACATAATTTCCTTATTCTAAGGTCTTATGACCTTACTGCAGCTTTTCAGTAATTAAAGAGGCACTTATAAGAAAGACAGGGATGTACTTATTAACAGGCTATGTTGGAACAGGACAAGGGTTAATGTACATGTAAAATAGACACAAGGAAGAAATTGTATACAAGGAGGGTGGTGAAACACTGGAACAAATTGCCCAGAGAGGTGGTAGATGTTCCATCCCTAGAAACATTCAAGGTCAGGCTGGACAGGGTTCTGAGTAACGTGGTTTAGCTGATTGCCTGAGACTTGGACTAGATCAACCATCACTTCCAACCCAAACTATTCCATGATTCTGTAATGAGAATTACAAATTCTACATCCCTTTTCCATGCTTTCTTTCACATGAAAAGTATTCTGGATACTTTACATAAAAGATACGGTGAGAATGTCTTTAGTTCTCAGAGATCACCTAGTCCCATTCAGCTTCTTCATGCTTTACAACATCCCCTACAATCCTTGTGATAGAACGACTGAAAATGCCTTGGTAACTCATTCTAAATGGAAGCCAAAATAGACAAAAATACATTCACATACACACACTTCACTCTCTCTGACCTATCCCTAATTTGATTCATACCTGGCTTTTTTCTCACTTATTCTCCACAACTTTCTTGTAGTTCCATCAATGTCTACTTTCTAACTTCTTTCTTATAATAATTTCATTTCAACTTGTATGAAACTTGCTCAGAAGTAACTAAATAATCTTGTAACATCCCAGTAAATTAAAAGCCCAACTCTTTCCTGACAGATAAAACTGTAATTCCATTTAAATATTAAAATTTTAAAGAAATTTCATTTGGCTGGCCTCCTGTTTTTGTAACAGTGTTGTTGTTATTCTATTCCTGAATATCACTGGCTAAACAAAACACATGTCAGTGAATAAAACTTTTAAGAATGACAAATTGGTAACATCTGATCAGACAGCTGGGTGACCCAAGATACAAGCAAGGAAACACTTGGCACCTAAAGAGGAAATGAAAACCACATGCAAGTGCAAATTTATAGTGAGAAGTAACTAAGCATTGCAGTGCAGTACTTCTTTGTCCCAAGAAGCGAATCACAAACATTTCCGTTTTGAACCTTCACTGAGAGAGCATCCTTCCCAGTGTTAATTATCACGGTCCTAGATACAATGCAACATGAAAAGCAAAGTCTTAAAAACCCACTTTGATGAAAACTCTGGCAGATTCAGAAGTAGGGCTCAAAAGTCAGTGTTTCATTAACTGAATGTCCTAAATTGAGCTCCAGTCCGCTGCTATTCACACCATCCTGCAATACAATAGTATTCCTTCAAATTTAAACAAATATCACTTCAAAATGTTGGCATGTAGAGGACACGTATGTGTCTTCCATTCTTCCAGAAAACAAGACTTCCATTCAGATGCTTTTGTGTGTCATCCACAGGAGACAAGTGTAACAACACTAAAGGGAAGGATCCTGCACAGAAAGCCTTGATATTACATTTCCAGATTTATAACTAAAATTTTTAAAAATATCCAAACAAAGTAAACCCATAACACCCTTTTCACTTGAAACATTCGACCACTGCTGTACAAGCAGGGTTCTGCTAAATACCTATCACGTAAAACCAGTGGGTTCAAACATGTTTCTATGTTTGCTATTAAAAAAAATAACAAGATGACATTGAAATTATGGTACACCTACATTCCTAGCGTTCCGAGAAACTCCTGCAAACAAACATTGCAGTTTCACCACAAAATCTAAATTCAGCAAAATGGAAATCTCTTAACCAGAAGCACTACTTTTGCATTCTCAAAGGGATATTCTCAAAAGTAGAACTTTGCTTGTTGAATGCTTAGTATCCAAATGAAGTAGTAATATGGTCTCTGCTTTCCACTAAAAATAAGTGGTGGCTACCACACTTCACGAACATTGCTTAGCTCTGCCAAAAAATGGACCAGTTAAACTCAGAGAGGGAGGGAAAGAGTGCAGCCTATAATTCAAAACCTTCATTTTACAGGTGAAATTTCTCAGCAATATTTACAAATGGTTAAGAGACAAGTCACAATTTTAGAGGTTGGGGGCTTTCAATTAGTTTTATCATTCTCACAGGAACATTGCTTTCACACATTTCTGTTGAACTGAAAGTCACTGATGCAATAAAACTAAAACTTTCTGAATCAAAAATATTACATCGATTTGGCATTCTATTATCTTCACTTCAAAAATCACCCAGAATAACAGTGGTAGGAGAAAACATGTATGAAAACTTAAGAAAGATGAGACACATTAGGTATTTTTGGAAAATGGAACAAAACATTATTTTATATTTCCAGTGTAATTTAAAACCACTCTTACAAGATACCTCTATTATTTTTGCAACCATTATTATAATGTGGTCTTGCACAGGACACAGATACCCCTCATACAGGAACTACACATTTCAAGACGGAAATTTAGTCAAGTCCAAAAACACATGCTAAGGCTGATAGGTTTTCTATCCCCAAGTTTAAGCTATTATGTATACACTGTCTATTATGTATTCCTCTGGGGAAAAGTAAAGCATTGAAAAAAACATATTCTATATCAAAGAGATGTACTGGTAGACCTCGAAGTACTCTTTAAGACTCATGCTTGCCATTACAGAAACAAGGAGTAGGAGTAATTTAATAGTCAATGTACATAGATATAAAAACAAAAGAGAGAAGAATATTCACCACTACCCTGATGGAACAGTATCATTTTCTGATCAGATACAACAGCATTTGAGAAGGAAAACTTTCATTATTCCTGGTCATTGAATATATATTGAATATAAATCCACATATGAGCACTACCCCTCTCTTCCCCAACTGTCTTTGAAGAAAGTTTGAATACAATTAAATTCTTCATAGACACTTAAACAAATGACCAAAAAAAAAAAACCAAGAAAAGAGAAAATGTAAGCTGTTTTCAAAACTATGGCATTTTTCAAAACCACGGCACTTCTCCAGGTAATTTATTTTATCGTAATGAAAAGGTATTGTTGTTTTTTTTTTAATAACACTTCTGACTCATGGTACTTTCTCACTAATCACAGTTTCTCACTTTGTGAATCTACCAAACTAAAAGCTACCAAAACTACAGTCTTTAAAATGTCAAATCTTTTCAATAAAAGTGACAGATTAGCACTGATTTTGTTTTAATTAGAGGGATGTGTACTTCTAAACAGTATGTAGGGAAGGAGATTGGAGCAGTTTCTAAAAAGACACTGCCTCTATGATATAGATGTATCACCTTAAAAAGGTAACTTAATTCAAAGCACTCCTGGGAAGGATTCTTTCACTTACCCGTATCCAGCTGTTTGCCTTCACTTCCACAGGGTTCTGTGGTTCATTGCTGAATAGACAACATAAGCACCACATCAGAGTCCTCTGACTTTCATCTGCAGGAAAAAAAAGGGCAAGTAAAGACACGTTTAGAGAAAATAAATAAATAAAACACACACCAAATTACACCCAATCCCTATCTATCCAGGAAACTAAAGCCCTAAGTACCAGTCTCAACTCACAGTGCTTCTATTCTACCAGATTTACACCACAGACTTCACATTACTCACAATTCTTGTGTAATATAATCTTCTTCACAGCAGTTTAAAAGTTCAAAAGCTATACATTGTTTAGATGGTCCTAAGAAACATGTGTGATTTAGTGATTTATTTACCTATAAAGTACTCGAAGCTATAATCAAAATACTTTTGATTTTACATCTATGTGATACCACTAACAAAAAAAAATTAATCACCATTAATAAAAACTTAACAATATTCTGTCCAAAGCTCACAAAACTACTGAAGGGTCACTTCTGAAAAAATGATATTTGTGAAGTATGAAATCCTCTGTCAGAAGGATTACACTTCAGCAAGCATATGTTAAGATTCTGCATGCCTCAGGAAAATGGTATTTCCACAGACAACAAAATAGCTAAATGCTGATGGAAAAAATTCCTGTTATGATCTTTTGCTCAGGATCAGGTCAGATCAAGTTTTCTAAACCCATAGCTGGAAATTAGTTGTCTTCTCCAAAATCCTAATACACTGAATAATACTGTCTCTGCTCTGATCCACAGATATTACAGAAAAGCTGGTTACGTACAGCAAGCAGCTGAAGAGCCATTAACTAATTATTATTTCCCACAACTTTGTTTCCAATAGGTTTTGGGGGGTTTTAAATATTCTTTGGCATATACCAAGAATTGCTACAGCTAATGTTGTCCCAAAAAGACAGCGTGATTATAACAAAAATTATGAAAACTGGATGTAATATTGTAGTTCTGACATAATATTCACCTAGCAAGCAGTATTATTCTTGTGAAAAATAATACAAATTAGGAATATGAGTTTAAGAAAATAGATTAGTAAACAACTTGATAACCAAGGTCAACAACTGATCTCTTTTGTTTTCTGTGTGTCATCCAGGATGTAATAAACGGTACTATTTATAAGTGCTTTGTTGGCAAAGCCTGACAAAGAAAAAAAAAAAAAAAAAAAAAAAAGGCAGTTCCATTAAGTAATGCCTGTATTTTCACCAAATGATCAGAGAAGTTAAGTGTAAGGTCCTGCACCTGGGTAGGCACAATCCCAAGCACAAATCCAGGCTGGGTGGTGAATGGCTGGAGCGCAGACCTGAGGAAAAGGAACTTGGAGTCTGGGTTGATGAAAAGCTCAACATGAGCCTGCAGTGTG
>VWZE01002839.1:0-10793 GCA_013396675.1 Eubucco bourcierii
ATCCCCAGGTGGAGTTCCATGGCCTCTAGTCTATCTAAATAAGTTGATTGTAATAAAATCTCTGGCTTATAGGCATGGAAATGTTTCTTCAATACAATACTGAGTGTTGGACCCGGTTTCTGTTAAAGACTTCTGCAAGTTTCTTTATGAGCAGTTTAGAAATTTGATCTGTCAAAACGATGACTTAAATATGGAGATGATGCGCTGTAACCAAATTTCCATTCTCATATATATAACATAGCTATCTGCCAGTAAACTGGGACTGCAGTCTAAATCAAATCATTTGGGCTACTTTGGTTTCTGGTCTACTACAACATTTGCCTTACAGTATCCCAATAGTAACATATAGCAGTTCATCTATTTCCCAGATGTCTGAGTATTAGTCTATTTTGAAAAAAACCTTGAAATTAGAAGGCCACTTCCTTGCCTTGCCTTGTTCATTTTCTGAGGAAGCTTTGCACATCCTTCACTTGCTCTCTTTCTTTTTTTTTTTTATGTGTCACACACGTTAACCAGGTCTCCTTGGCCATATTTAGTCAGGATATTGGTTTTGTAGACTTCTGTTTTGTATTCCCAAGATAGCCTCTGCTTTAACCTACCAGTGTGTTATAATCCAACTGACAACATCTGCAACGGTATTGCATATCTTTTATTTACACGTCATGATGGTTCCAGTGTTTCTGAGTTGAGTTGGCTGCTTTCTGCCTGATTGTCAACTCTAACAGAATAGTACATCAACAGCTGGATATATTTCTTTGTGGATAGTCATCAAATCTTTCACACTCAGATTGGCTGAGGATTTCCATATCTTTTCATGTTTTCTTTAATTTCCTCCAGTTGAGAATCTCATATTCTAGTTTATTCTCATATTTTCAGTGTGCAGAATTTTCTAGACAAGAAATCAAATTTAAATATCCTCATTTCTTTACACGTGATACTGCAGGTTCAGTGGCACTGACTGAATTAATGCTGAAAACAGGGTTTAGCCATTTTATTTTAAAACTGATCCTCATCCTGAAGAAAATCTTACCTTCTTTATGCCAGGCACAGTAACATCCATACAAATCTTACCAAATGTCCCTTAAACAGAATGCTACTGTAAGCTTCACCCAGCCCACTTTGCATAGCTTCATAACATGGGTAGCTGGTCAGCAGGTTTTTTTGAGATATGAGTTAGCTTAATTAAGTGACCATTTTATGGAACATCTTTATCCAGTTGACACATGAAGTATTCAAAGATATTTATGAAACCTGGAAGATGCTTACTTCATAAATCTTAACAGTAAGAATAATTTTAATATATTTCTGAGAAAATATTTGCTGTAACATTTATGTATTTGTGGAAGTAGAGGAAGCTGTTGGAGCAGATTAAGTGTTTGATCTATTGTACATCAACTAGTCGCAATCTAGTTTTAATTTTACTTGTATTAAATTTCAAAATTATTCAGTGACTGCTTCTTGCAAACAGATGGGGTTGTTCTTATGGCCTGCCACAGCTTCTGTCACATCGCCTCTGTGGGCTCTGCGTGGATGTAGGTGGATTTACATACATACATAAGTGCTAAGACAAAGACAGTGATGAGTGATTCACAGTAACTCGTAGCCAGGGCTTCTAGTGCATCTTCTCCTCTGTAACTGAAGAAAGAAGTAGGAATCAGCCTGTTGTAAGAACTTGACTGAGGTATGGCAATATATCTCTGGTAAAGTTAAGGAATTATTAATCTTACCATATATTGCTAGAGATTTTAAGAAGGACATATTTTCAATATTTGATACAGCTTTGCATCACCCACACTGCTCACGTAAACATGGATTTGCTTCTTATGTCCTCTGGCACTTCTTGTCAGTGAGATTATATGCCATTGCTTCCTCCAAACAAAGACCCTAAGAGCTAAAACACACTCGTAAGGCGAGCTTTAGAACAAGAAGATGCATCCTAAGCCTCTAAAGCCAAGGTTAGTCCCAAACAGAACACGGGCATAGGAGTATCTCAGCTTGTGCTGATGAAGTCTGGAAATAAACAGGTTTAACTTATGGTACATAAGAAAGAGCAATACAAGAAAGTCATTTGTTCTGACATTCTGAAGTGTGCAAGTACAGAGAGGAAACAGAGCTGTCAAATTCAATATTACAGCCTGAAAGAGTAGAGGTCAGGGAATTGTGAGGTCAGTGATGTTTCAGAATAAGGACAAGGTTATAGATTTGCTGTACTAGCCTATAAAACTGAAAATTTTGAAGAGTTTATACTTACACAAAAGGACAATCATTGGCCGTTGAAAAGCTAAAAGGGGGATAGGAAGCAGTGGAAGAGTTACGAGTCTGTGAGGACTCAAGGTAGAGACAACTGTTTCCTGATTACAACGATTTAATTTAGGTGTTCATATGAAGGTGTATATATGTGAGTTACGTGCCTAAGCAATCAGTGTCTTAAACTAGTCAAGAGAGGGATTCAGCACAATCAATAGAGGATGATATAAGCTCATCATATGGCTATGGTAGTTGCCTGTACAATCTTTACTCAGTATAGTATACTGATGAAAGGCTTGGTTCAATTACCAAAACACTGACCTTTTGTGACAACTGGGATACCCCATATTATTACAGACATTCCCTGGGGCCGGAATGAATGACTCAAGACCTATGTGAGATGCGTAGTCCTCTAAAATTAAAAAATAGAGACTGCTATAATCTAGAAAAAATACCAGACAACATCTGGTACCTATATATAGCCAACTGAATCGGGCTTTGGATTGTACAGAGGCCACAAGTATTTGCTTTCTTGAATGCACCTTGAATGTAAGCTTCTCAGACTTTCTTAACAGCTAGTGATGAGTCATAGAATATAGCAAAAGAGATAAAGTGAGATAAAAAGGATGTGTGAGGTGTATATACCCATGGTTTTCACTAATAGTTTTATTTATTTATTTACAAAGAAACGGTGAGATATGGATTCTCAAGGAGATAGAAGCAAATAGTCAAGTACAACCCAAAACTCAAGAGAAGAGAAAATACTTGCATTGGTTTAGGGAAAGAAAAGGCAGAAAAACTACAGAAAAGCATTGTCTACTGCTTTAGCTAGTAAAATACTCTTTAACGGTGCTAGGAGTCACATTTTCTATGTGAAAATTTTAGATGTTCTGTAAAGTTTTAATTCTACATGAGAAAAATAAAATAAACAAAATTTAAAATTACAATTGTCTTTCAGAACAATTCTGATGTTTCTTTCTCCCTACACAAATAACCTATAGAGGATTATTTTCACAAAATGAAAGACTATGATTTTCGAGGAATGGATATCATATTGATCTGAGGAATTCTCCTGCCTTCTGAAAGAATTAAAACTAAGGATCTTGGTGTCACAAAAAAACTTGTTTTCTTTTTCTCAGATGGATTTACTGGTCAGTAATGCTGTCGTTCTCTTCTGCTACTGCTGTCATATGATAGCAAGTGAAACATGATTTATATTTATAATTATTATGTGATACTGCTGAGGAAGGAACAGTTAGATTCCCCCTGTTCATAATGTTCCTTCACCGTGACATGTCCTGTCCCTTTGGCTTCTGTACAGCAGTTTCAAATGGGTTATTTTTAGTCTTATTATTATTTCTTGCTGCCTGCGCTTTCAAGTTTCCCTCTGACTTTAATTAAAGTGTCCTTAGGCTTGTGCTTGTAAAAAGCCAAGAAGTTCACCCAGTCAAGATCTCTCCTAATTACAATGTAAAGTAGGAGTTCAAATGAGGAGAACATCAAAGAGTTTTCATGAGACATACGAGAGCTTGACACTGTATTTTGACAGGTCTGTTTCAGAATACATGATGCCACTAAAATTTAAAAGTAATATCCCAGCTTACACATCAGCCATCAGACAAGCTGATGGTGTAGAAAGCAAACTGTACAACATACTGTATAGAGCAAAAGACAGGGTTTGGTGTATTATTGATGTGTTGTATAAATAGTGATAAGATCCAAAATATGATGACTTTCAGTTTTGCTTCTTACATGTGATACCATTTCCAGATGAACCAAATCTTTAGGCCAGTTCTTACACTGCAATTGTTTAATGAAAGATTAAGCAGTGGACCTTCACAATTAATAAACAGAACTTGTTGTAGCAATGAGATAAACAGTGCAATTTTTCTAGGCAGAAGTATAGGGCAATCACGTTTTCTCTAGATGTGACATGGAGAGAAAGCATATTGCAACCTTGTTACACTGGGATCAAAATACACCCCTTTTTCCTCAGTTGCCTTTATAACGGCTATAAGCTGTAAGTCCTGTACTGAAGATCCTTAGAAAGCTGAGTATACTTTTCTTCAGTTAATCCTCTATAGGCTGATATTAATCATGCCAAAAAGATTTGTGGGTTTTTTCCACTGCTCATAAGAGAAGCCAAAGATGGCTAGCTTAGGTGTCAGTGCTGCAGGTATCTTCACTTAGTCATGTGAACACCAGTAGTGTATCAATCTCTCTGTATTTTCTGTGTTCTCTCTGAAAATTCTGTCTTTCCAAATAAGGATATAGGATGGAAACTATTTGAGGAAGAAGACAAGGTGAGACTGGGAATAAAGAAGGAGGGAGAGCAGATATGATCAGTATATATTATCAGAGTCAAAGTAAACAGGCAGTTTTCGCTGAGAGCTTTTCTCTTTCCATGGAGAATTTGCTGCTGTTGGTGAAACTGGAATTACCATGAAAGTATATTTTTTAGTGGAGGTCTTGAGATATTAGAAATAAGATCAAGAAACAACATAAGATGTATGAAGAAAGGTCATTGAAAAGTATGAGAGGTTAATTTCTTGACCTTCAGCTCTAGTCATAACTCAGCAGCAGCAGCAGTTCCATGAGCTGCTTGCAGTCAGGCCTGACACTACATGGGTGAGTCAAATCCTGTGGGCGTGTGGATGACTGTACAGGATTCGTGCATGACAAGTACCTTTTATTTCACTGTTCATGATACCACTCAGAATTCAGTAATGACCTCTTCAGTTACAAGATCAATATACTGAATAAGAAAAGATGGAGAAAGGAGGAATGCAAGAGAGAAATGTATCACAAATGCATAGAAGAACAGAAAAGAGAAGGGAAGGAATAAGTCCTACTATGTGAAAAAGGTGCTTCCACAGTCAATAATACACTTTTTCCATCAAGGGTGACACTTGTGGAAAATACCCACAGCAGCTCAGCTGCAATTTCAGTGTTCTGCTGTCAATGCAAACGTAATGTTAATAGTTAAATTGTCTTGTACAGTGTGCTAGAGTTTAAATATTTAAAGCAGCCTAACTATAGAGTATGTGAATTGTAAAACAGACACTTAACTGAGCAAAATTTAGGACTGAACAGCAGAGGTATTTCTCATTGCCACACACCTCAGGCCAAAAGGAGCCAACAGTTATCACAGTTTGCTTTCTTTTCATCTCCAGCTGAGAAAAAAACAACAATTCCCTTAGAATTAGATACATGTATGGAATATGCTTGGAGGCAGATTAATGTGCAGACTCTAGAAACACAGCGTCTTGTATCTTAGAACATCTTAACTGTCTATTATTAGAGTTGCATTTACTTAAATGTATTTCAGCATGAATTTTCTTGTAGGGGGTTTATGTAGTTGTTGTAACAGCTACAGTACCCCCCTGGATGGCATAGTGCAACATACTGTACTTAATGTTGACACTGTTCAGGAAAACAATTCTCACAATCAATTTGACTTCCAGTGTGACTTCCCTTGTAAAACTCTGGGTCATTAACCTTAACAACATCAATACACTGTCACTACCCAATTGCACCAAGTTAGCGTCCGAGGTAACAGGAGAAGGAATATATTAGTGCGGTATCAGTGACTAATAGGGACAACAGTCCTCTAAAGTGCTATGAAGAATAGTTGAGGCATGAAAGGGAAGAGGAAACAAAGTCAGAGCAACAGACACATTCGGTGCTACACATCGTATCACCAGGGGCCTGGAGCACAAGTCCTATGAGGAGAGGCTGAGGAAGCTGGGGTTGTTTAGCCTGGAAAAGAGAAGGCTCAGGGGTGACCTCATTGCTGTCTACAACTACCTGAAAGGAGGTTGTAGCCGGGTGGGGATTGGTCTCTTCTCCCAGGCAAACAACAACAGAACACGGGGACACTGTCTCAAGTTGTGCCAGGGGAGCTATAGACTGGATATTAGGAGGGAGGCAGTTCTTCACAGAGAGAGTGATTTGCCATTGGAATGGGCTGCCCAGAGAGGTGGTGGAGTCATTGTCCCTAGAGGTGTTCAAGGAAAGACTGGATGGGGCACTTAGTGGCATGGTCTAGTTGATTGGCTAGGGCTGGGTGATAGGTTGGCCTGGATGATTTTGGAGGTCTCTTCCAACCTGGCTGATTGTACAATTCTATGATTCTATGATTAGTTGTCAAACACCTTCCTTAACCTCTTTACCACAGACTTAAGAGAACTAGGAGTGAGGCTGAGTCCATGACGTATGACAAGTAAGTGGTGCATTTCACTTTGGGCTGGGCAAAAGAGCCCTCCTTCATAAAGTAATCCTCTATGTTCCAGAAGTTGAAGGGGGCATAATGTAAAATCACATGGTTGTACTAGAAAAAAAGGGGAAATTTTCCTAACTATGAAATTGTTAATTTTTTCATTCTCCAATGTAGAGAGGATTTAGAGGATTTAGAGAATCCTCTAAATTCTCCAATTTAGAGGATTTAAGTGATGCTGAGCTGATATAAACAGGCCTTTGAATGAGTACCATGCAGTTTATAGTCCTGTTGGCAGGCTTTAAGTGCTATCTTCTGATAGATGAAGGGTATCACAGCCCATCACATCTACCACTGTAAAAGTGACACTGAACGACCACTACTCAGCAGAAAAAGTATAATGAGGTTTGAATGAAGGACTCAGTAAGCGCTGGAAATCCCACTCTCATCCAAGCTTTAGGAGAAGCACCATGCTTGAAGTTGCTCCCTGCTGGTTTGCATTAATAAAGAATGTAGTGGCTGATGAATGTGGAGAGACAAAGCCAGGATTTGAATCCTCCTTAATGTCCTGTAATAAGAGTCTTTACCTGTAATTACTAAACGGGCGACACATTTTGCTTCCAGCAACAACTGTATTCAACCATATTTAACCATGATATAGCATAGCACGATGCTTTCACCAATACCACTCAGTAATAATAAAGAAAAGCTAAGATAATGTTATTTTTATCCTACAATCTGAGAGATATTTATAGGTTATGAACCAAAATCCCAATTTCAGCACCAAAACAGAAATAGTTTCAAATGAACCCACAACCACAGGAAAGGGACATGGAGAATTAGTCATAAGTTTAATTATGAAGTCAACACTTGTTGAACAGAATAGATTAGGTACTTAATTTAGGGACTAGCAAGATCACCAAATTAATATATATTCCTATGGAAAAAGTACAGTAGGATTTTAAACTTTATCCTACAATTAAAATTCCTGCCTTATTGCTGTAAAAAAATTATTATTCTGCCTTCTATTTAAACCCCCAAAAAATCATCATCAACAAAAACATTAATAATAATGTGCTTATATTTGCTAAAATGTTCCAGTTTTCTCCCATCATGAAAACCTGAGGAAACATGTAATTGAAAACTCATAAGATATGAAATGTTAACCATCTCTATTATCTAAAAAAAAAAAATCACTCCAAAACTATACTGTGATGGTCTGACAGCAAACTATCAAATAGTTTCCAAAAGTACTGATAAATTCTGGATGAGACTGTTGTGCATGGTCAAGCTCATCAACTGCATCATGGAAAGGGATTAGTGTCATGTAATTTCATCAAACTTCATATAACAGGTTAGTTGTCTAAACTGAGATCACTAAATGACTTTCTTTCATAACTCCAGATAAATTGCCTAGGGTGGGAGATGATTGGGGAGAGAAGAGGTTGCAGTCACCTGAGGAAAGAACCGTTAAAGCTGAAGATGACTAGTTCAAATTTGAGTAAATCTTTGACTTTTGTATGGTTAAATACATCTGCGAGATGAGTCATACATCTGATGGATTATTCTTAAGGTGTCATGGTGGCATAGTGGCCTTGTGATGGTGATAGGCAGACAAAACAGTATTTATACCAATATTAAAAATATTATAGTGAGGAAAAAGGTGGGGCATACTTTCTTGTTTACTGTACCAATAGGTTACCATTTTCATTTCGTACCCCTCCTGGATGCCACGGAGGCAAAAAGTTTACCTTACCTTCATCTTTCTTTTTTCCTTCTTTTTTTTTTTTTTTTTTTTTTTTTTTTTAATGCCATAAGAACATGGAGTTTAACACTTGGGTTTCTTCTGGTTTTTTGTTTTGGTGTGGGTTTTTTGGTTTGTTTTTTTGGTTGGGTTTTTTTTTGTTTGTTTGGTTTTTTTGTTTGGTTTGTTTGGGGTTTTTTTGGGGTTTGGGTTTTGTTGGTTTTTTTGGGTTTTTTTCGCTTAGGTTGTTTCTGTCAGAGAAAATGGGGCCAATAGCTCTACTTTCAGCAGCATGTAGCCTAAGAACTTTTTTATTCAGAAGGATCTGATGAGGAAGGAAGTTTTTATTTCTCTAGGCCATTTCCATGCCATGAATTATGAATATCATGGAAATCTGGCTATTACACATCTGAGAATGTGCTACTGCATAAGGCCGACAAGTAGGGAGAGAGGATGATATGCAGTTTCAAATTATGTGAAGAAACTGAATGAATTTTCAGTATGTGCACAAATCATCTTTTCATGATCTTTTGTATTTCTATCACTTAGATAAAAACATACAGAATACTTTATCTATGGATTATTATGACAAATGTCATAAATAATATCTAATCTTTGATGGCACTTTCCTTGAATGTAATGCTTTATGAACATTGGGTGGCATTGTCTCTTGAGATTCAATCTCTTTGCCTTGCTTAGAAGCTGCAAAAATACCTGAAACTATTAGATAGAGCTAAATAATATAAAAGAGTAGATTAATATAAAAGAGCAGATTCACATATACTGAACTAATCTGGCACAAACCAATGCTACTGTTAAAAGATGTAGTCACTTCTCCCATCATTTATTCCTACCCAGTCAGTACAGTCCAGCCAAAAAAAGCCCCAAGCACCGAGTTGATCTGTTTTAATTACCTCTCTTAACTTCTTTGGGTTAGTTCACACAATGTGTGTGTAGCCCTGCGGAAGGAGGTGCCACAGTGACAGAGGAGGATGTGACTTATCCATTGATTGCTGCATTACTTCATACTGGTTTGCAGCTGAACACAAACCTATGACCAAATGTTACATCACCTACAGAGAGACTGCTCAATAGTGGGCACTTTGGATTGTGCATGGAGAATAGCTGTAGCTGAGCACTTCAATCCTGTATGTTGGACATTCTGTGAGTTTGTTCAGCAGAGCTAAGAGGACTCACAGTACTGAATCTTCAAGGCCAAGAAGGGGTGCTCTACTGAAAGAACTACATTGCTCAACACAAATTAGACTCCATGAAACAGTAACTGAATACATTTTTTATTGTCTGAGTTATGCCAGAGGTCAAACTCAGTGAACTGATCCTCTTTTATGGCCTTAAAGCATATAAAACCAGATAAGATTAATCCAGAGGACACTCCTGTGCCTGTTGATGCCTAGTAAGATATCTACTCAATCGATTGTTTGGTATTTGGAGTAATTTTAATCCATGGACCCTTATTTCTCTATTATTGGATTTTCCTTGTAGCTCCCAGTCTTTATGGGCATGTAGGCAGAAGTAGTGAGTGACTGAGTGAGTAATATGAACAGCATGTTTCTTTGCTCTTCCTGCCAGCCTGGACCATAGCCATAGACTTCATAGTTTTAAGAGATTTTAACTTTTTATGGCCATGAGGAAATTCGGAACATCTCCTAGGTATAATATCGTTTGAAACTCGGAGACCAATAATTTTTTTTGGAAAGAGGGTCAGATAAAGGTATCAGGTCCATCTTTCCTTTCCTGGACTAATAAGGAGAAGGATTTTGGTAGTCCATCATGATTTAAAGAAGTCTGAATGGTCAGGTCTGAGATAACAACAGTGTCCCAGGAAAAAGGTTAAGGAGCACTGCCATAGTACTTTCTAGGTTATTTTTGCTTCTGCTTGGGAAAAAAAAAAAAAAAGTATATATAGGTTTGTTAATGTTGACTGAATGTGTTTTTTTATTGTATACTTGTGCTTCATCACAGTAGCCTACTAATAATAATGCTTCCTGATAGATATTAGTGATTTTTTCTCTGCAGCCCACATGAGACAAGAATAAGTGCTATTCTTGGGGTTTTTGGATGGAAATCAAGGAATAATTGTATTGCTTCATAACACACATTAAGGCAGACACATAGCTGGGAACCAAACAGACGTGAACTTGACTTCCTGTCTGGATCTGTAATCAAAGCACCAACTGTCAGTAAATGAAATTCTTAATAATACTATATATGTGTAAAACATGTACATCTGAAAATGGGTGATAAAAAATCTATCTGAAATTTTCTGCAAAATTTTGTTTTTTAATAAAAATAAATAAATATCTTCACCAGAAATGTGTGATACATTTCTTAAGTATGAAAATAAATGTGGATAGTTTGAGAATACCAACTCATGGAAATAAACAAGAGGGGAGTCTTGGGTCTCAGTTACACAGACTCTTTGTCCCAGCTCAAGTGCATTCTTTTGGCCTGTGAGTGAGATGGCTTTCTTACTAAGTCAGGCACTGGCAGAGTTTTTATCTTCAGCATTTTAATGGAGCATGTCCATTATTCGATGAGTTAATTTCAGAAAGGGGGGCCAAGTTT
>VWZE01002854.1:0-22182 GCA_013396675.1 Eubucco bourcierii
GTCTCTTCCAACCAGGTTGATTCTATGATTCTATGATCTCATCTAGATTTTATCATAGATTACACTGGGGTTTTTTTTTTAAATCTGGAATTAAATTGCATTCTTCTGCCCAGCTTTATAAAACTATTAGTGTGTAGTACGTGAAAAAACTTGAAATTGATATATAAAATGTAGTATGATTCTTTATACATAGAAGGTGACATTAAAGTGGCATCTCTTTCATAGGAATTGATACATTAAAAAAAAATGTAAGCACTTCTGCTGCAGCATTTTAGTGTTCCTGATGGTAAGCACAGTTACATTCTGTTTTCTCATGAAGCATATATACTTAAGCTTAAACTTCCATTTTTTCTTCCTTTAATATTTTACTATAGTTTCATCTCTCACTCCCTCTGTAGGTAGTTATTTTACTTGCCTTTCATTAACTATCAATATTTCTTCCAAATAGAGGCAGGATCCAGTTGAGATCCAATTAGCACCAATACTGTTGTATCAGAAATTGGATACATCTCAGAATGGTTTCAATGCCTCCTTCAGCAGAATCAGGAATTTAACAAACACATCTTGTGTGATAATGCATATGTATATAAGAAACTGAACGTTAAGATTGAAGGGAATCCGAAAATAATTAGATGAGATTCATTTTTGGTCAAAATTCTGTACATTAGAATATATATACACATACACATGTGTTCAGTGGATGGAAACAGGATGAAGGTAAAGAAAGGCACTGGAACAGGTTGCCCAGGGAGGTTGTGGATGCTCCCTCCCTGGAGGTGTTCAAGGCCAGGTTGGATGAGACCTTGAGTAACCTGTACTAGTGGGAGGTGTCCCTGCCTATGGCAGGGGGTTGGAACTAGATGATCCTTGAGGTCACTTCCAACCTTACCATTCTGTGATAAAAAGGAAGTGGATCTGATTGTATATCAGCATTGTTCCTATATTATTCTGTGATAATGATGGTGATAGTATGAATGTCTGGGACAATCTGAAACAGTAAACATATTAACTTTATAGCGTTTCTAACATTGATTTCTCACGTTTTAGATTATAAGAGATAGGAATCTTTTCTGCCAGGAGGTCCAGCGCTTTAAAGATGTGAATACAGGACAGTACAGCTCAGCCTTGCTGGCAGAACAATGACAGTGCATATAGACTTGTGAGAGGCTGGGTCTGCTGCTCTCCTCTCTGCTGTCATATGCAGCGTTGTTTTGTTTGCAGGGGATTGAAGAAGAGCAAGTCAGTGGATTACTGTCTTTGAAGTGATACTGAGAAAGAAGTTCCTTTTGCTGGGATTTATTTGCTTCCTTGGTAAACGGGTACAATGTTTTCATAATGCTGCAGGGAAAAACTGTTTTGACCCAGAATATCTGTGTTAAGTAGACAATAGTGCTCATGACTGTAGCACTTTGTAATAGCTTTGAGGTTTATGTGTATGGTAAATATTTCTAATGTTACTTTTTCATTTACATTGCACACATTGGAACTTTAGCGTGTGCACAGTCAGGTATTGTTCAGGTAAATGGGACTATGCAAACGACAAGTTTGCTGTCCGAAGTTATTATTCATATTGTCATTGCATCTGTTCTAGCTTCTTCAATCCTGAAGAGAGAGAAGCGGAAGAGAACAAAAAATGTCCACTTTAACTGTGTTACTGTGTATTACTTCACGAGAAGGCAAGGCTTTACCAGCGTTCCCAGCCAAGGGGGAAGCACATTGGGAATGTCTACTCGCCACAACAGTGTGCGCCAGTACACACTTGGAGAGTTTGCGATGGAACAGGAGAGGCTTCACCGAGAGATGTTGAGAGAACATCTAAGGGAGGAAAAACTAAATTCTCTAAAACTAAAGGTAAAAATTGTTCGTGACTGATCTCTGCCTTCTTTATTGAAATGAGCAGCATCAGAGCTATGTGGCCACAGTATGTGTTAAACTAAAGCTTTTGCATTCTATGAACTCCATTTTCAGTTAAAACAATTGTGCTATTCTTCTTCTTCTTCTTCTTCTTCTTCTTCTTCTTCTTCTTCTTCTTCTTATTTTACTGAAGACTTTTTTTTTTTTTTTACTTTACCAAGTGCTGTTACAGGTCTTCTAGATATGTACCTCAAAGTGGTTTATTAAGAGGTTGTTGTTTACCCTCTGTTTTCTACAGAGAGGAAAGCAAAGGTAGGGAGTAGTGGAAGTAGTTAAAGTTACCCTTGATTAGAGTGTCCAGCAAGAGTCTGGAAGTTCCAGGAAGCAAGTAAGTCTTCTGAGCCCTTGCATGGTGCCCTGTTAGGCAAGGGAACAGTAGCATCCTAATCACAAAAAGTGAAGCATCTTATTTTTTTGGCCAACTTGAACAAATGTGGCAAAAATGTAGGAAAAGGTAATGTTTTTTTCTTTTTACCAATTTATGGTCATACATCTTTAATTCTTCCCCAAAGGATGTCTGTGGTTACAAAGAAACACATCAGACAAATTAGCAGGCTAAAATAGTTTAGCTAGTCAGAACAAATCCTGGCTACAGTTCTGAAGCTGTCTATTTTAACAGTATAGGAGAGGAAAGAAACTGTATTTCAGTAGAGTTGAATCAAGGGGGAGACTGTGTTCTTGGAAGTATCCCTTCTGCCGCTTTGAAACTGGTGCAGAACGTCTGGTTTTATTTTGGGTTTTATAGTGGATGAAATACTTTCTGTGTAATGCCTCGTGTTAGATGTATTTTGGGCTTTTAAAAAAATTTCTAATTGAATTTCTTGTAATTAAAAATGAACGATATTTAGAATTCTAACTGAACTGCTGTCCTCCACAGCCTTCTGTGATGTATCTCTGTGTCAGACACTACTACAGTTGTCCAGAGCAAACTGGCATCCTTCAAGTTTAAGAAATGCCTTTCAGCATTTTTCCTATAGAATGATCTATGTCCTTGAGTTCTGTGTCTGAACTCCTGAAGAAGTGTGTGTGAATCTTACTACTGTAATTACTTTTTTTCCAGTCTCCTAATTGGTTTTTTATTTGAATAACTAAATAGATTCTTAAGTAATCATAAAATTTGAACTGACATAATGAAAACAAACACATAAAACCACTCAGGACAGAGGCAAATTAAGAATGGATATTTGGACAGGTTGGAAATAGAAGGCCAGTGACTCACCACTAGACAGAGATTATAGTTCTAAACATCTCACATCATTGGATCTTCAGAGCATCAAGTGCGAATTGAGCTGTGTCAGTGTAAGCAGTGATACTGTGTATATCCCTTGGCTGACTTCCAGAAACCAGCTCAGAAAGAGAAATCCCCAATGGAGTGAGTAAAGAACAGTAAGGTATGCAAATATTTAACTTCTTTTTTTTTTTTTTTTTTCTAATATAGCTAGAAAGTAAATAAAGAGAAATCACAGAACCTGTTTACCTTAAGTGATTGGATGAGGAGTAGAGCTTGACTTCTTGTGCTTTCACAGTTTTCTTCTTGGCTGGAATGTCTTCCCTTCATTAACTTAATTCCTTAATTCCAGACCACTCTTTTTGGGGGACATAGACTCTACTTTTTGGTCCTCCTCCAAATACAACATGTGCTTCCATCTCCCAGTCATTTACTATGATTTCATAAGTATTGAGAAATTAGGGAAAGCAACCTAATTTGCAACCTAATTTTAGTTGTTTCCTTGTATCAAATAGAAAAATCCCTTCTCCTTCACTTCATCCATCCTGAAGGGTGGTTGTGGCCAGGAGGAGGTTACCTTCTTCTCTCAGGCAACCAGTGACAGAACAAGAGGACACAGTCTCAGGCTGCGCCAAGGCAAGTTTAGGCTGGAGGTGAGGAGGAAGTTCTTCACTGAGAGAGTAATTTGTCACTGGAATGGGCTGCCCAGGGAGGTGGTGGAGTCACCGTCCCTGGAGGCGTTCAAGGCACGTTTGGACATGGCACTTAGTGCCATGGTCTAGTCTTGAGGGCTGTGGTGATGGGTTGGACTTGATGATCTCTGAGGTCTCTTCCAACCCTTGCGATACTGTGATACTGTGATACTGTGATCCAGCAGTGGTGGGATTCTTCAGCAGTTGATGTGGAAATAGTTTACTAGCATGTTCTGAGACTGGTAAACTGACACTATTAAGAAGTTGCCTTGAGAGTCCTGAGAGTGGCTTAAAAATGGTAACTTGTGTTAAATCTCTACTACCATAAAATATTGCTCTTCACTGTAGAACATGTATACAAATATAATGAACTGAAAACTTCCTTTTTGAACTCAGTTACATTCCTACTTATACATTTACAGAAAAAACTGTAATATAAATTAAAACCCACTTTCCTACTCAAAAGCAAATCCAGAACTCACTGAAAATTGGTAAAGAGTCACTGTAGAACACTGAACTTGAAGACCTTAAAGGTCTTTTCCAATGAATCTATGATTGTATGGAAAACCTCTTTGACCATTGACATGGTTCCTAAATGAACACAAAAGAGGAGGCACTGTAGCATTCTAAAGTGACAGTGTCAGCAGTTACCTTTAGTGAAAAGATACTAATCAGGATTTGCATCAAAATTACTGGATATCTTGGAGAGAAATGAAGTACATGAGAAAATAAAGTAGGGCAAAGTTTGCTCGAAACGAATTTCCTGTTGGAAGATTACAGTGCAAAAAGAAAGTGGCATATTCAGTGTGGTTTTAATTTCAGCTTCCCTAGTTTGTGTTTTGGGGTTTTTTTGCATTAGATTAAAATAGCCAAGTCTGTAGGCAGAAAACATTCTCGTGTTGATTTTGTTTAAAACAAAAATAGAGGAATATGTTGAAATTGAGTGTCCATGATATAGGTACTGTTTATTATTTTCCTTGCTAAAACTGAAGAGCCAAATAAGCAACTTCTTTTAATTAAAAACAGGTAATGACAAAAATAATTCTCAAGTCACTTTAGCTCTTTAGCACCAGCCTTTGGTGTAAACACTGCTGAGAGTGACATAAACACTTGTTAGCAGCAGAGTGTGAAAATTCTAATGGAATTCTAGACATAAAAGCCATCTTGTCAAGATGAAAGTTGCAAGGTAGACTTTAGTAAGTTGTCATTTGAGAAAACGTATGAGTAAGCACAATATATTAGCTGGAATAGTCTTTGCTACTTACTCTTAATCTATTAAAATGCTTAGCATGACCCTAGTGATGTGTCTGGGTCTCTGGACATAGCTGGTTTCCATTGTGGGAATTTGTAAGGAATAACTTCTAGGGCCGGTAGAGGTGTGTAACCTAAATGTTCCATGTTTTACAGAGTTGAAGTGAATTTCACGCAAAGGTTCACATGGTTTAAGGGTGAACTTTGTAGAGGAGGAATAACAGTTGGACTTGATGATCTTGAGGGTCTTTCCCAATCGGAATGTTTTTGTGATTATGTGATTATTCATTGGTCCTTGCCTTGTACTCTTGCTTTGACATTAGCCTCTAGCTTTCTGAGGCACATTTTGCCCATCTGTATAACAAGTTTAATTCAGATGAGCAATATTATGACAATTGAGAAAACTTAATGCCCCCCTGAAATTCTGTATTGGAAAATGTATTGGTTCTTGATAATCATCCCCCCTCTGTAGCTACCAGTTACTTATTTGAGTAATGTTTGAGAGTTTAATTTCATTGATTCGGTTGTTCTTTATGTGACAAAATTGTGGAAAAAAAAGATCAGTGAAGACAGCAAGAAAGTCATCCAGCAAAGGATTCAGGAGCTAAAGAGCTTTGAAATAGTGAGCTGCTGTCAAATGCCACTTGATGGCCAGGCATTGAGCTGACAGCCTGCTGCATGCATACAGTGCTTGGCACCTGACTGGAGCCTGTTACCTAATGCTGGACAACTGTGCAGTGAAGCAGGTAAGATTTGGAGGAGAAGAAATACCTGACAGGTTTTATATGCTTCTGCAGGTGCCTTTGTAAGTTGTGTGGTTACAGTGTTCACCTCAAGGGCAAGAGCCTCAACACTTAGTTTTAATTAAATAGTAATTGAATTAAATACTAAAATAATTTACAGAAGAAGGGATTAGAATTATTCTTCTTCTGCAGATCCAAACTTAAATTCTGATAGACAATTAAGTAACAGTCATCTGCCTAAAGGAGTGGTTTGAACTTTGTGTATTTGTAAGTAGGGAAATCAGAATTCTTAGGTAGATGATTTCCCTATTGTATATAAAATAAATAAATAAATGCAAACAGACATAAATACACAATACTTAGTTGTACCTGGGTGACATGAAATGAAAAATATTTTTAAAAATCAAGGATACCTTTCTGGGTTTGAATGTTCAGTCTGAGTTACATGTAGAACAGAGTGTTCCCTCCCACTAGCTTCAGACAGCTAATTCATGATGTATTTAATTAGTCTGTGGGGTTACCTGTGTCTTACTGTAGGTTACTGGGATAACAGACATGGTAAATAAACTCACAGACAAAATAAAATTAAAGCACTAGAATTTGAAGGGTGCAGTTACGGAAAAAGGTTGAGAACACTGAGGTTTGAAAAGAGAAGGAAACAGTAATTCCTGTGTAAGAAGAGCTGTGGAAGTGGTGGAACACCTCTGCATGAACTAAATATGGTGCTGGATTGCTAAGCAGGGATGATGACTGATCTCAGGAGAATTTTCCTTTTTGCAGTGTAATGTGTACAGTTCTCCTTCAATGGGAAGAAGAGTTTTGCTTTTATCCTGACTTTACAAGTCAGGATTAATTAGGGTTTGGAGTTTTTTTCTGTGATTGTCTTGCTCAGTTATACACACAAAACTTCAGTTGCAAAAAAATAGTGAGCAGGCAGTAGGAGTTTGCTGTTGAGTAATTCAGTACTGCCATAAGTGACAGTTATAATCCAAAAGACTGTGAAAAGGATGAACTGTTAATATAAATGGGGAAATTAAACAGTTGGAAATATAATAAAAGCAGGCATATGTGGATGGATAAGGTTCAAGACTGCTTGCATATAAGCACAGCTAGATGGAGGTAGCAGGATTTAGAATCATACAGTCATAGAATGCAGTGGATTGGAAGGGATCTCTAGAGGTCATTTAGTCCAACCTCCTGCAGTAATAAGCAAGGAGGTAATAAGTGACTGGATCAGATTGCTGTAAGCCCCATCAAGTCTGACCTTGAATGTCTCCAGGAATGGGGCCTCCACCACTTCCCTGGGCAACCTGTTCCAGTTTTTCACCACCCGCATAGTAAAGAACTTCTTCCTAATGTCCAGTCTAAGTTGGACATTAATTTAAAGCCATTTCCCCTTCTCTCATCGCTACAGGCCTTTCTAAACAGTCCCTCCACAGCTTTCTTGTAGGCCCCCTTCAGGTCTGGAAGGCTGCTATTAGGTCTCCCCTAGAAACTTCTCTTCTCCAGGCTGAACAACCCTAGCTCCCTCTGCCTGTCTTTCCAGGAGACGTGTTCCATCCCCCCATCATCTTTGTGGCCCTCCTATGGACCTGCTGCTTGAGGTCTATGTCCTTCCTGAGGGTTCCACAGCTGGACACAGTACATCTCTGCGGAGCAAAGTAGAGTGGCAAAATCACCTCTCTCAACCTGCTGGCCAGGATGCAGTTGGCCTTCTGGGCTGCAAGTGCCCATCGTTGTCTCATGTCCAGCTTTTCACCCACCAGTCCTTTTACGTAGGGCTACTTTCTACCACATCATCCCCCAGCCTGTATTGATAGTGAGGACCCGACCTAGCTAGGTATAGGGACTGAGAGAAGGATGTTGTGGGGGACCGTGTCAGAGGCTTTGCAGAACTCCAGGATGACATCCATTGCCCTTTCCCTGTCTGTTGATGTGACACTCCATTGTAGAAAGCTACTAGATTAGTCAGGCAAGACTTACCGTTAGTAAAGCCATGCTGGCTGTCTCAAATTTCCCCCCTGTCCTCCATGTGCCTTATCAGATCCTCTAGGAGGATCTACTTCATGACCTTTCCAGGCACAGAGGAGAGGCTGACAGGTTGGTAGTTCCTAGTGTCATCCTTTCCACCCTTCTTAAAAATGGGTGTAATGGGTCCCTTTTCCAGTCCCCAGGGACTTCACCTGACTGCCACACGTTTTCAGATATCATGGAGAATGGCTTGGCAACTACATCAACCAGTTCCCTCAGGACTCTGGGGTGCATCTCATCAGGTTCCATGTGTATGCTCAGGTGATCACAAACTTAGTGTTCACTTCCAGTGGAAGGGACTTTGTGGTCTTTCAGCTCAGGAAGTGTAAGAAGAGTGTCTGCCAGTGAAAACCAAGACAAAAACATTACTGAGAGCTCTGTTCTGCTCCCTTGTCATTGAGGACCGGTTCCAGGGGGTCCTATTAACTAACTCTCTAAAGAGCTGGAAATTCACTTTTCCTGAAATTCAGAGTCCTGACTATGGTCCTTTTCTGACTTGTACCCTTTAAGACTGAGAACTAGTATGTGATTAGTAGCAGAAAAATGAGTTACCTTTGTATTGGCAGCTGTTAAATCTCTAAACACTGAAATGCACAAGAAAAGGGCAACGGTAGTTACAACTTCAGTGTTTCATCTGTATTTAAAATTGACATCTAAACGTTTGAGGTAACAGGCCAAACTGAGTCTTCTGCAAGTAAATAAGGCAAAACAGAGGAAGAATTTGAATGTCTATTTTTCTGTAGGTAGAAACACTCAATTTACATTCACTAGAGACATCTTTGAGGCCATGGTGTTGCCCATGATGAAATTGTTAATGCAGTCTTGAGACATGAACATTTGGAACCTGTTTTTTCGTTTGTCTCTGTTTGTTTGCCTTTTAAGCAAAGTTATTTTATTTTTAAAAAATTGTTATATATAAAAAGTCATGTAACTGCACATTTTATGTCTGCTGATGCTCAATCTAAGTAACTTGAGATTGAGAAAAGAATTTTTTTCTAATGAATGTTATCTCTCTGTGCTTTACCATTTGATACTCTTTTGATTCTCTAGCATTTTCCTCTGTAGAAGAGCTTTTTTAAACCCTGTAGTTGTGTTGTCTGACAGATATAATCAGTGAGTTCTACCATGGATGGGAAACTTAACCACTCTTCAGTGCAGTAATTTATTTATCTTTATCTCCTTGAATATATACGGCCTTTTCTGTATGAGGTGATGAGTTAAAGGAGTATGATACAAAAGTGCTGTTTTATGGAAGCAGGAATGAATTTTTGTGCATGATGCTCATGACCCTTTAGTTTTGAAGCTATTTTTGAAAGTTTTGAGAACTAGAATATGCATAGGTAGTAACTTGGTGGCAGGTTATTGTATCTGCAGAAACTCAGTGATACACATCACTAGGAAAGGAGGACAAATCTCTAAAATAGTTTTCCACAAGAGATCCACAACTTATTTTCTTCATTCATTCTTTAACTACCTAAGAATAATCTGGACTTGTTAGAGAAGTACTAAAATCTGTGACAAAACTAGATGGATTGTTTTCTGGACCAGAGAGCACTAGAAAAAACTTCAGAGGAGCTGTACACATCAGTGCTATGAAGTAATTTAGGTACAAAGGGGCAAAAATAAGTGACTTCCAGGCTTAAAATTCGCAACACAAGAAGCAAATCTGCCCAAATGATCGAGTGGAAATGCTACTTTGTGACCTCAACTGTACAAACTTTGAGTAACTTGTTAGGCTACAGAGGAACGAGATAGTGCATACCACACAAAATACACCGTTTTGCAAATCTGTGATACATTCTAGTCTGAAACGGTGTTGGTAGTATGATTACTATCTCAAAAGGGATATGGAAGGATTTCAGCCAGCCAGAAACAGGAACTAGAATCAATGAAGGGCTCAGAAAGCATTAAATGAAACAATGTAGAACAGACTAAAATTTTAGAAAGGCATGAGGTCTGGCAAACAATGACAAATGATAAAGGTCCTAAAGAACAGGTAAGAAATTAAAACTTAGGGGAAAAAATAACTCTATGATAAACTTAAAACTAAAAATGTGTGGTTAATTCACATGTTAAATTGAAAAGGCCTGGCTTTTCACTCCATCTGTAACCATATTCCGAATCTTGCTGGCAGTCATGCAGCAGTGCTGTGTGTTCCACATTTCTGATGCATTACACAACGTTTACATCTCTGACAGACGTACCTCTGTGTGTGTGTGAGTGTCATTTGAGGACTTTGTTAATTATTCTATGCAACAGATGACAAAGAATGGCACAGTGGAATCTGAAGAAGCTAATACACTGACACTGGATGACATTTCTGATGATGACATTGATCTCGACAACACAGAGGTAGATGAGTACTTCTTTCTACAACCTCTGCCAACAAAAAAGCGAAGGGCGTTGCTGCGAGCTTCTGGGGTGAAGAAGATTGACGTGGAGGAGAAACACGAGCTGCGGGCCATCCGCCTCTCCAGAGAGGATTGCGGCTGTGACTGCCGTGTGTTCTGTGATCCGGAGACTTGCACTTGCAGCCTTGCAGGAATAAAATGTCAGGTAACTGCTGTTATTTAACTCTCAAGAGGAGAGGAGGGGGCGGGGGGCATACGCACATGCATGCGCTTCTTGTTGGTAAGTTAGAACTACTGGAAACTAAGTAATTATTAGATGATAACAACTGTGGGTCTCAAACTAATTTTTTTAAGGCCCAGATTTAAGACAATACTGTGCAATACAATTAGTCTCCTTAAACATCTTTATGATTGTTTTAGGAGTATTTGTTGTTTAGGGTTTTCCTTTGTTCTAGTACAAATAGTACAAGAATCTGTAGCCTGCAGATTCCAGAAGGGATATTACTTTTTATTTTAGAGCAAATTCACTTACTCTCCCAATGTGAATTATAGTCCAAATTCAATCAGAAACTCTCTGAGATCATCCTGTATTTAATAGGCATGATACTTAAAATAGATGTGATTGTCTGTAGGCAATCAAAATAACATCTGCTAATACATGAGGTAGCTTTTCCTTTAGTGTTATGTGTTTACATAGTGTCACCTGTGCAGTTGTCAGTGTCCCAAATGTTCCCCAAAAACTCTTTCCACTGGCGTTGTCATTTTGCTGTCGAGTTCATTTCTTACTGCATTTTTCACATATGTGATATCCAATCTAAACTGTCTCTGCTACTCTAAGTAATATATTCTCTTTGCAAGACTTTTTTTTTGACCTTCACGTGTGAGGAAGATGCACTAGATTGTGTTTAATGGCTCTCCTCAGCATCATACTTGCAAGTATTATAGTGTAGATGAAAATCATTCACCTTAAGGTATCAAATCTAACTCTTCAGCATGTGGATTTGGTCACATTTATAGAAATTTAAGATGGCTATTATTAGGTATATAACTTCTGTCCACAGTCTGTTGAGCTTACAGTATTGCATCTACAACTGACTGAAGTATCTTTTAAAATACACTTGAGTGTTTATACTCTCTGTGGTCAGGTGCTTGCATTGGAAACTTCTTTGTAAAGATTTTTATGGATGATTCACTTTGTTTCAATAAGTTTCTAGTTTCTCTGGTTTTCACCAAATGTTAAGACTCACTTTGGTAATGTGTTTGTCTAGATTTGAGCACAACATGCAGCAAAACTGTAGCAGAACCATAAACAGAGAACTCCCTAATTTTGTGTTCTACCGTATAATGCTCTCACCTATGGAACAGAGACCTATTTTTTCCTGCTCTGCAGCACTGTTGAACGTGTGGGTCCCTCACTGTTCCTGTCAGTTGTGCTAGATTGCTGAACTGAGTTATTGTTAGCTTCCACTACCCTTACAAGTACTTCTCAAGGTGAATCCCCTCCACTTCTCTAATTTATTGCTCTATGCTGTCCAGGTTCTGTCATATCAACAGGCTTATGCTGTGCCTTGTTAATCTGTATTCTTCTCTTTTAAAAGGTGGATCGTATGTCTTTTCCATGCGGTTGCACTAAAGAGGGGTGTAGCAATACAGCAGGTAGAATTGAATTTAACCCTATCCGTGTACGAACTCACTTTCTGCACACAATAATGAAGCTGGAATTGGAGAAGAACAGAGAGCAGCAAGTTCCGGCACTAAATGGGTGTCACAATGAGATCGGTGCACACACTAGTTCCATGAGTCCAGGACCCCATCCGGTTGAGTATTCAATTGCGGAGAATTTTGAGATTGAAACAGAGCCCCCGGCTACAGTTCTGCATTCTCAGTCAGCTGAGGACTTGGATTGCCCAGGGGAAGAGGAGGAAGAGGAGGATGGGAGTAGCTTTTGTAGTGGAGTTACAGATTCTAGCACACAGAGTTTAGCCCCTAGTGAATCAGATGATGATGAAGAGGAGGAGGAAGATGAAGAGGAAGATGATGAGGAAGAGAAAGCAGACGATTTTGTGGAAAACATGGGCTCTCATGCTGATATGGTGCCTCTTCCTTCTGTCCTTTGCTACTCTGATGGAACTGCTGTGCATGAAAACCACTCTAAAAACGCCTCATACTATACTAACTCTTCAAGTCTGTATTACCAAATAGAGAACCAAGTTGCTGGCACTGCTAACCAGATCGGTGAGACTTACTCAGAAAGGGATGCTGTCAAGAACGGTGGTCTTTCTCTGGTGCCTTACAGCATGACTTCAGAACAGTTTGTTGACTACACACGGCAATCAGAGGAAACTTTTAGCAGCCCTCATTATCCTTCTGCAAACCCCTCAGTGATTGTTTGCTGCTCATCTTCTGAAGGAGATAGCAGTGTTCCATGTAACAGTTTATACGCTGAGCATAGGCCCAGTCATCCTCAAGTGGAATTTCACTCATACTTGAAAGGTCCTTCTCCAGATGGCTTCGTTTCAGCTTTGAATGGTGACAGTCTTATACAAGAGCATCCTGCTGAGAATTCGCTGAGCCTCCCAGAAAAGAGCAGACTGCACGAAGAGTGCATCAAATCACCAGTGGTAGAAACGGTACCTGTTTAATATTAGAATTATTCTAGGACTGACTTCCTGTATTAAAATGAACTCACATTGGATTTCCTAGACGCTTACTTTTTTAACAGGTAGACAACACTTGGTCTTGTAGTCAATGTTCCAGACGCATTTTGTTTTCTCAAGCTACAGTGGCAGTGGTATTGCACAAAAAACAGTTCATGTAAAGATTTAAATAAAAACGATGAAACTGTCTTTTGATAAAAATAAACCACGTAAGTAAAAAAACACATCCAACATATTTCAGAGTAGCCTACCTATCAAAGTATGTGGAACCTGCCAAGCTATCTGAATCAAAGCTTCATGTTTTTGATTGTCGGGCCTGTGCAAGATTGTTAATAATGATACTTTGAAATAATCATGTTTAGAGTCCTACTAATTTTCAACATATCTGAGAAGATGCTAA
The DNA here is from genome assembly GCA_013396675.1 of Eubucco bourcierii. NCBI lineage: Eukaryota > Metazoa > Chordata > Aves > Piciformes > Ramphastidae > Eubucco > Eubucco bourcierii. Next base: position 13,268 of record VWZE01002854.1, read on the forward strand.
GTTTAATGTAAAAGTAACTACTGTACATAAAAAGTTTTAATTGTTCTGTACTGTATGTATTTTATTTATGGTAGTTTAGTACTCATGTTTTGATAAAAAAATGAACAGCATGTTCATTTGTGCAGAGGATCCATAGCTGGGTACAAAGAACATGTCCACTTTTCATCTGGAGTACCTTCTCTTCTTCCTTTTTTATTTTCTTTTTTNAGAGTGTACTACTTTCTTTTTCACTGTTCTTGACAAGCAGAAGAGTCGGAAAAGGGGCATTTGCGTTTTCTAGAAAGGGGAAAAGTAGACAATCCTCCATTAAAACCAGTGGCATTCCAGAACGAGTACCCCCTTCCCAAAGAAAAATGATCTTGTATATAATGGCAAAGCAGCAGCTGAAGCTTGCACAGCACCTTTTAGCCCAACAAACATTCAGATACTTAATGCACTTTAGTGCCATTTTGCAGCACTGTATAAACTGCAGGCACTGTGAACTATTTTGGAGAAATGCCATAGCTCCAGACTCTGAGGTGTACGTAAGATCTTAAAATTAATTGTGTGTTTTTCCCAAGCCAGTTTATGAATATGTCAGTACATAATCTATAAAGGCAGAGACTTACTAATCAAAGTTTTAAGTGAAGCGTGGAAAAAACCAAGATGAATCCAAGAAGAAAGTGTCCACATTTTCCCAAATACTTTGCAGTTTTTATGAAATATGAGACTGGCTTTTGAGGCCTTCTGATCATACCTCAAATTTACAGTGTCCTTTGGTCTAATGAGGAACCAGTAGATTCAGTGAGGAAACACAGCTTCAGAAATTTTATATCTGCTAGAGTTTGCAGGCAAAATAGCACTGCATCATACAGATATCCATTACCTTGGCCTTCCCTTTGTTTTTAAACAAAATGGGAATTAAAATGTCTGCTTTATCTCAACCTTTAATTTATTAACCAACTTTGCTTGCTTCTAGAAAAGAAGGCAGAGGAACCTGTTTTTCCCTACACTGATAATTCTGCACTGCCTTATTTTTTACTTCAGAATCTGTTTTAATATTTATGTTCTTCTAATACTGAAATTTTATTTACTATGCATCAAGTGGGTTTAAATGTAGACCTGTTTTGTTTGTCAGAACAAGGATCAGCATCTTAGTTTTTACCTATGTCAGATCTAGATGGTTACCAGTGTGCATGTAAACACAGTGTAAATTTTAGCTCTGTAACAGTGACTTTTCTGGTTAGAAGCTCTTGAAAACATCGTGTACAGTACTCCAGGAGAAAAACTGCCAAATTTAAAATAAGTTTAAAAAAACCAAAAAAACAAAACACAAACCCAAAGCTAACTTAATTGATTTTATATAAAACCTGGACAAAGTGGCTTCTCATTTCAGTGCTAAATTAGCAAAATATTTTTACTCCATGTAGTAACTGGAAAGGCTTTTTATTTCATTTTCTTCACCAGAAGTCATGCGTGTTTTACATGAATTGCATTGAAAATTCTTCATTCTCTGGACTGGATTCACATGCTTGAATCAGTCTCCTGGGAAGTGAGGTTATGTTGGTCATCTGGCTCAGCAGCTCCTTAGCCTCTCTTCCTCATCGTCACAGGACGCTTACATTAAAGACTGAGTAACCAGATAAACCTGTGTATTCTCCAATTCCATACAGCAAATACCCATCTATATTTTAGACAGAAGCAATGTTAGTTCCAAAAATACTGCATCTGAGAATAATACTGCTCTGTTCAAGGTATTCTATGGGCAAATTTTAAAAGTCTCTGTTAAATACAGGCATCTTCATTAACAGCAGGCTTAAATCTGGTGCTCTCATTTGACACCAGCACCAAAAGCACAATTCCCTTCTACCTGACTTGGGACAGCAGCTGTGAATCAGTAACAGTTTTTTTTTAACCTCAGAGTGTGTTGGAGGATCGTGCACACTTTACCAGGGTATTTCTCTCAGGGGAAAGTTAAGTGAAATATTTTGTTTCATTATTCACCCCCTTACTGAGCAATAAGAAATTATTTTCTTGGCCTTTGTGCTTTCACATGAAAAATACCTTTAATAATATTAGCAGGCACAGCAATTGATTAACTTGATAAAAAATAATTTGGTTAGTTTTAAAAGGCTGAGGTGATGGCTGTTTGACATTTCCTTGGGCACAGGCTTCAGACCCCAGACCTTCATAATGTTAGGATCTGTATAAATTTTTGAGTACTTAGGGGTGTGTGTGTGTGTTCTCTGCCACTGGGACATCAGGGTCGAGCAGAGCTAAATTCTCCATAACTTGCAGCATAGGGTAAGAAGCAGTAGCTTGTAATAGAGAAGGTGGAAAAGGCAGGGACTGTAGGCCTTGGGCTGTACTATTTTTACTTGTTTAAAGTAATTGATTCTTGGGAGTCACAAAGTGAAATTTGCAGAATAAGGATTTATGTTGGAAAAACTATTCTGAAGTACCTGGTGATAATGTAGATTAGTGATACATTTCTTTAGATCTGATCTGATGTTTTCTGATTAAGATTTGATCTCAGGATATGGAGTAAACAGATCTTGTTTAGCTTTTGCAACAAGTTACAAAGTCAAGTCTATTTGTAAGTCATGGAGATTTCCTGGTAGCTGTACGAATAATATCAACAAGAGTTCCAACAGAAATAAACTCATACTGAGGGGAAAAAAAAAAGCCCAGAAACCTCTATTTTTGATACAGGTTAAACCTCTTCCCCAAACCGTTCCATATCAGCAAATAACAAAGCTGAGGCTTTGTCTAGCATCTGTAAATTGACTAGAGCAGGGGGAAAAAAAAAAAAAAGAAAAAAGTAGTTGCAGCCCTGGCCAAAACATATATAGCCCAATGTAACTGTGAAATCTAGAGTAGGCTGTAGAAATAAGGTGAGAGTCAGGATTTCCACCCCTTGATTAGATTTTGATGTTTTCTTTAGAAGAAAAAGTGTTCTTCATATAAGGAAATGCATAATGAAGGCATGGAAAATCTTTTGATGTTATTTTCTGGACTAGTAGATAAGGTGTGATATTATAGATATATAATAGACATGGTACGTCCCATTTTTCAGTTAATATTCATGCTGATAAACAGGCCTCTCATTCGGGGTAAGCTTATTTCCTCATGATAAAAGTTACTGGAGTCCCAAGTGACAAACAGCAGTATCGCTTCTGTATGGACACAGTATGTAATTTGTGGGAATGTTCACTGGACTGGTAGTTGTATCAGCTTTATTTCCCAAGATACTCGACTACTGCTGAATCACACCTAAGAAACCAGGTAATTAGTTGGTAGGTAGTTTAGAATTGCAACATGTAGTTCAGAAAAAATTAGTTGTGACAAAGCATTTCCCATGTTAAAACATAATTTTCACTCATAAGAGCACTGGAACAGCACCTAAAACTGGATGCCTTTTTGCCTGTAATGTGAACTTTGCCTCTCTTGATTGAAAAAAGCATTGTTAAAATCTATTTACTGATGACAGTCATAAAATTAGAACTTCCCTGACAAAACTGCAACAATTCTAATTAGTTACCTCGGTTCTGTAACTCACGCCCACTGGAAAATCCTTTAAAAACCTAAAAGCTGGTCAGTAAAAGTATTTCCTTTTAATTTTTTTTTACTAATCCTTTGAACTATATGACATTTAGAACAGAAAGTCCTGTATTTGAGATGTTTTATTATTTTTGATTTACATAAGCATCTGCTAGTGATTCATAACTTGAGTTAGCATTTATTTAAGGCCATTGATAAGACTATTATCATTTGGTAACAGTGATCTGTTAACTGAGTCACCTTTTGTCTGCTGAAACTCTGTGTAGTATTCTTGGTGCTGTTACTGCTCACTGGAGTGCAAATTAATGCAGATCTGGTTTCTAATCTTACCTGGGTGTTGTGTTTCAGTGGGCTTGCTAACAGCCTGATCAAGTAGCATTCCCTGCCTCACAATCAAGCGTGTATCTTCTCAGAACACAGCTAGCTTGTTAAAGGTTGTGTACGTACACTTGTACGCAGAACAGAACATGTATTACAGGGGATTGATAGTTCAAATCTTCCTGACTCTGATAGAAATGTGATATACTGGAGAGAGAGTATTTGGCTCAGACAGAAGAGACACCTGGGTTCTGCTGGCTTGGCCTTTGTCCTGGTGTGTCACTTCAGTTTTTGGACGCTCCAGTTTGTAAGGTACTTGTGGAGCTACTGTGATTACTGTCTTCTATAGAACAGGAAAAATACATATTCATGTTTTTTTTTCTTAATCATAACTGTGTATTTGTACTGTAGACTAAGTAACTTTCCCAGTAAAGCCCAATGGAGCTCAGAAGCTGAGTTTTATCATTAATGTGAAACACAGCAAAAGCAAGCTCTCCTTTCCATGGTAAATTTCCAACAGTACATTTCACAGTGAAAATTAGAATAAAGGTTGTGTTGAATATGCAACATTCACCTGTCAGATTTTTAAATTTGAGCAGCAAGATTGTAGTTTGCCTGCAACAGCATACGTGGCAGCAATAGGCAGTCCCATTCCCTGCTTGTCATCATCTTTAGCCAGCTGGCTCCTCTCAGTTGAAACTCCTTGTCTATGCTGCACCTGAGCAAAGCAGGTGCCCTTACTCAGAGCTAAAGCAAGACAGCCTCAGACTTACGGCCTGGCTTAAGATGGCATTTGCTAAATAAGAAGCTCCTGTATTATTGCTCATGCAATGTATAAATTCATGCCCACTGTGCCAGTCATTTTCCTGAAGCAGTCAGGAACAGTCAGCAGAGGATGGTATGGGAGGTAATTGTTACACATTCCAACTGAGGCTAAAGATTAATTCTGTCATCTGCTTTATTATAGTTGCAGACCATTTGATGTAAAATACTTTAAAGGAAAATTGACTCAGAGAATATATTCCATAAAATTAATTTCTAAAATATTAAATCTGATTACTAATTTTTTTAAAAAATGTTAGAAAGCTCCCATTGTTGTCCAAACAGAATCTAGTTCATTAATGTGTTTCTTGGTAAGCCAGATCTCAATGTTTGCCTTTTCAGTGTTTCCAAATTTAGAAGAAAACAAAAATTTCCTTCTCTCTGTAATTGCTGTCCATGTGCAAACTGTTCTATAAATTGTCCATTTTGTCAAAGGGTGAAATCCAAAGCCTGACCATTGTGAAGTGATGACCATTTGCCATTTAGTTGTAAAGGTGTCCAAATGAATGCACACTTGGGTTCTTCATAAGTGCTTCCTGTGTGCTGTCTCCTACCATTCCTAAATCCAAGGCAGCTTTTTTGTTGCTTAATAAACGTGTCAGAATATTGTTTTAACTTAAGGAGGAAAGTTGTAACATCTTTGAGAACTTTCTGCTACCCTAATGGCTAATACCAAGGATTTTACTTTTGATAAAGACATCCAGTTCACGAAACGTTTTGCAACCATAGAGGGTTCCTTCCTCTCTTCATCTTGGTGTCGGGGAAAGGTCTTTTGTGCAGTAAGGCTTTTCATTAAAATCGAGCATGGGGACAGCTCTAATGTCCTCTGTGCTAGCTATTCTTTGTTTTGCTAAAGGAGTTCAATTTTATTTTTCACTTCCTTAACATGAGCCTCTTTCCTCCACCTTCCCCAGTGCCTCTGAAAATGAGTCATGAGGGAGCAGTGCTGTGGACTGTCCTGTTCTATACACACAAGCAGGAGGAAAACCCAACCCACAGGCTACAGAGATGTAGGAGATCCTTGTTGCCTCCTGAAGCATGTAGCTCCAGTGCCATTCTTAACACAGCAAGCACAGCCCAGTACAGCGTGAAAGCCAACATTAGGAAAAGCAGAAAACCATTCTGTTAGAGAAACAAAAAAATGTCCTTCTAACTACTGTTACGATCTTAGTTTCTTTTTTTCTAATACAAGAATAAATTCAAAACACCTTTATATAGAAGTGAATTAGGTCTTGAAAGTTAAAAATGTGTATTGCTCTACTGCTGTATAGGCTTTGCGGTGTAAGAGGCTACTCGCTTTTTCAACAAGCTATAAAGACTGGATTAGCTGTTCTCAACGGACGGGAAAATGGTGGAAGACAGAAGAATCAAATGAACACCACTATTCTAACACAAGGATCAAGATAATCCTTTATCTTGAGGCACAGGTGGTGTGTATTCTCTGTAGTGAGTGAGGGGTGGATAAAGCAAGCAATTTAGAAAAAAAAAATGGATGAAGGCAAGAAGTAGAGTGATAAGGAGTATTTTTTTTCTTCTAAAGGACAAAGACAGACATGCTTTAGGAAACAAACTAACCAACCGCAAAAAAAAGATCCCTAACACCAAACAGGGAGGAAAAAAGGAAATTAAGATATCCCAGTCTGTTATTTATTATTTATACGTTATAAAACTGATGTGAGCTCAGTGCAAACAGGAAATCCTCTTTTTCCACACCAGTTTGTATCCAGGTGGACATTAAATGAAAGATTTAGCCAAAAGCATGAGGGAAAAAAAAAGGAAAAAAAAAAAAAAAGATGGAAAGCAAAACAACACTTCAGAAGCATTGCTGCCATGTCTTGTCTTTGCCTTTCGACTGCAAAGTCATGTTCAGTATCCTTTTAGTTGACTCTGCTCCCAGGCACATGTTCCAATAAAACCTTTCTCAGATAACAAGAGACACTAAAAGGAAAGAACAACTAAGTGTCCTTTTTTATTAGCATTTTAGCCCAGACCTTTCAGATTTTACCATCTTAAACTTTTTAATGGTGGTCTTTAAGAATGAAATTTTGAGTTGGATTAGGGGTGAAGGTTAGCCTTGCTGGGGTACTGGCAGATCATTGTAATGAACCAGGCACCTCCTTTTTTCAATCTCTAATACATAGATAGAGCATTTCCAGCTTCTTGAAGAGATGGCATCATCGTGTGCACTGGCAGCCAGTTCTCTTGAAACAAAGCCAGAAGCAGGTATGCTTGCTGTTTGTTCAAACCACCACTTCCATTCTCACATGACAGTGCTTAACAACCAGGCCCTACTTTTAATTGACTGATCGTAGGCACTTCTATGGAAATATATCAAAGTGTAGTTTGTGAAACGTTTGAAAAGTGTTTGATGTAAAATAGGTGCTAGGCATTTAACAGTGCAAAAATAGTCAAAGCCTGTAGATTACAAATCTGTTCCTAAGAGCTTCAGCCTGTAATACTGTCTTAGTAAAGTCAGTCTTTTAAGTTAAATTACATCCTGGTCTAATAATCTTTTACAAATAAAATTATTAATAGGAATGTACCGGTTAATACCTATTGACACAAACCATGGCAGGTGGTTGTTTTGATTCATTTCCATTGCAGCTAACAGCAAGTTTGTTAAAAACACAAACCCAGCACTTACTCTATTCTTTTTTTTCATAGTTTTAACAAACTACATAAGATTTATGCTGTCTAGTCCAGCCCTAGCATTTTGGAGGTTCCTGTCTCTGTATATATTTCCCTCATAAGAATATAAAATTGCTTTTGAAATTTTCATTGGCACAGCATGGGTTCAAAAGCACCTCTGTCTTACATGGTCCTTCACACATAATCCGTTCAAATGGGACTAGTAAAATTGTGATGTCATTGAAGCCATTTGTTTAAAATCTGCACATGACTTCTAACTAATGATTTTTGAGAAAGATAATTATTTCAAGTACTTAACATTTTCCATTGCAGCTGATCTTGCATACTAAAATTAAGGAGATCTCAAGAGTACAGCAACATTTAATTGGACTGCTCCTTTTAAAAAACTGTTCGAAGAAGCAAAAGGAAAGATCATTCATCTTAAAAAAATCTGTACATGGAAATAATTCTAAGCTTCATGAACTGACACATATCCTTAATTTCCTCTTTTTTTTTTTTTTTTTGTATTTTTTTCCAAACAAGTTGTAACATCAAAGATGCCAAAGGGTAATATAAGCTACAATAATATTCAACAGAACGTAACCTAAACCTTATGTCGTAATAATTTATTCAAATTAACTGTATTCTTCTGTATTTATATTTTCGGTATTTATTATGATATGGAATTTGATGTATTTATTGTGGCTTATTACTGCAGTGTATATATTACAAAGATGAACGTTTTTAAGTCTTAACATTAGGGTTTTTGTTAATTAGTGGCACTTGTATCAGCTGTATTTTTATTATATATTGTACAGTATATATTGTCCATTTGTTTGCAATGAAGTAAAACAGGTTTCTACGCTAACATCACGGCTGCCAGTGCATTGTGCATCTTATTTCTACTATGCAGGCAGTAGCCAGAGAGAGCCAGAACTAGTACTGCACCTCCTGCCAGCGCCCTCTCTGAAATTTCTAGCGTTTCTCCTGTTCCTCATAGTCTGCGAGTCTGAGGAGAAACAGGTTTGGGGGTTTTGTTTGTTTGTTTGTTTGGTTTGTTTTTGTTAATGTAATCAATATATAAAGAAATCAACAGACGTGCCACATGAGGGGTAACTGTTTGCCCATTAATGATACTGCTATCTACATTCTTCTTTGGCCAGTGGAATAAACTACGTAATTCATTTGCACTGATTGTGAATTTAATAATTTTGGGTCTAATAATAATAATTTTGGTTGATGAAAGAATCGTTTTTAACAGCTGTTGGAAAAGATTTTGCAACAGCTCTCTCTGCTGGACAATTTGCAGCAGTTCTTACACACCAGATTTCAATGGCTGCAACATAAAGAAGCATACTGTAAAATTTCAGGACAATGGTTTAGTTATTTTGAAAACTCGTAACGAAGCAATGTTGGTCAGCAAAGTAATTATCAACCACAGGTCTCTGCCCTCTTTATTAAAACTAAGCTGTATATTTGTAAAAGATAATTTGTCCTTAAGTGTGCATTAAAGACAAATTATATATGGCTAAATTACTTGCATTTACAAAACCGAGATAGAACAGATGTTTTATAGAGTATTAAAAAAAAAAAGGGGGGGGGGGGGA
>VWZE01002854.1:22210-61729 GCA_013396675.1 Eubucco bourcierii
TGTCACAAGATATAAGGTATCATTTTAAATTTGTTAGGTGTTACGTGGCATGGAATAGATTAATATCTGCCATGAGACTGTTTCTTGCATTGCCATAAGCTACAGTTAAGAGTGCTGCTCCAGCACTTTCTAAGCCATAGTGACACAAAAAATTCTTTACAACAGCTGTCAACACTGGTGTTCTAATTCAGGACTTCAGGATGCCAGGTCAGAAATAAGACTTAACACTCGTAAGTTGATCTATTAATAGCACTTGATTAATTCTATACTGCAAAATCAGCAATTACTCCTGAGAGCGATGAAACAAGAACCTCAGCTATGGTTAGCTGGCAAAGTTCCAAAACAGTTAATGGTGTCATAAACATGAGCTAGTGGGGTGGGGGTGTGTGTGTGTCTCTGTTCATGGCCAGGAGTTGCAGGACCAGTGTCCTGGAATGTTTGGGACCTGCTTTGTCCTGCTGGGAGCAAGGCTGAGCTGTCCTTACCTGAAATCAAGGCTTCACAGGCACTTGCAATTGTTTTCCTGGATGTACAAGAGAACGTGGTGAGACAGAAGTTAATGATGCTAGCTTTTCTGGCAACCTTCAGTAGTTTATACGGCCATCTGATTAACGTGCAAATTGATTTTTACATCCTGTAGAGGTAATAAGAGAACAATACCAGTGCTGAAAGTGTTTTAAAAGGCAGTAAAAGAGTCTGAGAAACCCCTGCAACAAACTCTGATTTTCGACGTACCACTTATGTGCTAATGTGGACACGTGAAGATGTTTTTTAAGACATGCATTTAAATATGTAAGCATAGCATTTAAAGAAAAAAAAAAATCTGTATCATTTACTAGCTCAGAGGAGAGCAAAGGTTTATAATGTACATGTTTGAATGTGTACTACCAAATTGTACTACCAAACTGTGGTGTCTGGAAGACAGCTGAAGATATTTGCTGAAGGAACAAAGCAAGTATTTTCTGTAGCCATTTCAGCAGAAATTTCCTGCCAACGTAAGAGAGCAAGGGGTTCTGGAAGGAGAGCGGTGAGGCAAAGTAGTGTATAGCCCAAGGGAAAAATCCAATTGATTTTAAGCTGGTTACGGTATGGTGATATAGCACCCTATGTGCCTTTCATTATAAAGGAATTATTTTTGTTATATCATTACTAAAGAGTGGTTTGGATTATGCAACAAATATTTCTTAGTTTGTGATACTAAAATGGGATTTAGGTTGCACGACATTTTGTTCAGTGGCATCCTGGTCTGTATCAGTAACAGTGTGGCCAGCAGGACAAGAGAGGTTATTCTGCCTCTGTACTTAGCACTGGTCAGGCCACACATTGAGTACTGTGTCCAGTTCTGGGCCCCTCAATTCAAGAGATATTGAGGTACTGGAACATGTCCAGAGAAGGGCAATGAAGCTGATGAGGGGCCTGGAGCACAGCCCTATGAGAGAGGCTGAGGGAGCTGGGGGTGTTTAACCTGGAGGAGTCTCAGGATGACCTCACTGCTGTCTACAACTACCTGAAAGGAGGTTGTAGCCAGGTGGGGGTTGGTCTCTTCTCCCAGGCAACCAGCAACAGAACAAGGGGACACAGTCTCAAGTTGTGTCAGGGGAGGTCTAGGCTGTATCTTAGGACGAAGTTCTTCACAGAGAGAGAGATTGGCAGAGAGAGGGAGGTGGTAGAATCTCCATTCCTGGAGGCATTCAAGAACAGACTGGATGGGGTACTTAGTACCATGGTCTGGTTGATTGGATAGGCCTGGATGATAGGTTGGAGTGGATGATCTTGGAGGTCTCTTCCAACCCGGCTGATTCTATGATTCATATGACTTAGTTCTATATGGACACCACAAAATGCATTTTTATTCCCCCATCTGTGCTGAACTGCTTCTAGTTCTGCAAATTGTGGAACATGGCAAAAACAGCCCTTGTGTAAGAAATCTTCCACTTACATTGGAAATCACCATGCAAAAAGCGTGTTTAGTTATTTTTCTTGTGGCATTTCTCTTGGACTTTGACTCCATTCACAAGCAAGTCTTTGAAATCACACTGGAGCTGAATGTTACTTTCTTGGCCACAACTCTGCCTCTTCCTATGCCTCTCATATCAAAGGCACAGGCTGCACCTCATCTCACTTGGCCTTTACATGGTTTCACTGTTCTCCAAACCCCAACCTTCTTGCTCCAAGTTGCTGCCAACAGTTAGTCTCTCCTCACAGCAAAGCAAAGCAGAAGCCCAGTTTTTAGGCAGGCCCAGCCAAGCCACAGAAACCAATTTTTGTTCCAGAGCCAGGAAAAACATTGCAAGTCTACACTTTAACCACAGACCTTGAATAAGTCAATAGGCAGCTTTCAGGTCTTGATTTCCAGTTATCTAGACAGGCAGGTAGTAGCCATGATTCACCCTGAGCTCACCAGCTCTCTTTCCCTTACTCCTTTTTCCTCGCTACACATTCCATTCCCTTTCAAAAGCATACACTGGGGCTCCTGGATGAACAGCCAAACAAGTATATTCAGTGAACATTTCACGGTCCTACAGTAGCACAGCTCAACACTGTGTGCAGTGTCACTGTGAACTGCTGTCCCCTTTCAAGTTACAGATTTTGTTATCTCATAGATATTATCTAATATCTTCTTCTTTGGCATCAGACCCAGTAGTTACCAGCCTGTCAACTGATCAGTTACCAGTGGCAGGGCACAATGACAACGTGCTCATGGTCAGCCACTTAACTTTTCAAGACAGTACTGCATGTTTGAAGTACAGAAAGTTTAGCCAAGTGGAGAAGCATCGAGACTTCTCAGACCCATAATCTAGGAGGCACTGAAAAGCACACTTTAGCTATGAAACCACTATCTAAAGAATTCAGGAGATACATAAAAATACAGAGAAGATTACATGGCCCTTCACTGGAATGTTTGTGAGAAACTACAGCACCAAATGAGATCCATGCACAAGTTCAAAGCACTGGCTATAGTTCTGACAACTCAGCCAGTGAAATAAAGACCCCTAAATTTCAATCTAATATCATCTTGGTCAGATGCCTAAGATTATGTAAGACTGATTCCCAAAACGTGAGATTATTCTTTAAAAGAAAGTTGTGTCCACAAATTCCTTCAGTTTCCTGTATTTCTCAGAGTAATTCTACATATTCAAAGAAATACATAGTTAAAGTACAGAATGGTTAGTTCTCTATTGCATTTTGTACTATAATTACTCGAGAAAATCAAGGTGGAGGAATAAGTTGCACTACAGAGAGCATCTGCTGCTGCCCTCTAAAAATAACCCAACTGAGATACAGTTTGCTTTTCGGGAATGATTGAAGACTATGCTAGAAAAGCACAGAGAAGATGCACAATAACTAATCCTTGAACTGCTTGCAATTTTTCTTACTGTTGCTTTGTTATTACTTTTTCAAAAGTAATTAAGATTTTTTTTTAAAATATATTTTTTACAGCTCAAATCATATTTACAGATCCATGTTGCTCTTTTGAAATTGTATGAACACCTATATATACATATGTGTGTGTGTGTGTGTGTGCGTGCACATATTTGGAAGTGCAATATTCAGTGTAGACATAGAAGTTAATTTCAGATCTTCAAACAAAAAGTAACATGAAGTCCAGTTAATACTGAATTGTTGTACTAAATACTGCAAAAGCACAGAGCAAGGTATCACTCTTAAAGAACAGATGGTAAACACAAAAATTAAAAAAAATAAATTGGAGTGGTCTCAGTGGTTAAAAGCCCCTACATTAAATCGTATTATGAACTTTTGGATAATTGACCTATGTTAGGCCAGAAAAGTCTCAAAAAAATTAAAGGAAAATCTTTAAGACAACTTTAAAATCACAGAATAAATGTTGACTTCCATAGATAGGACTGAACAAAATATTTTAACAAGCCATGTAACTTGCATATTTATATATATATATATATATATATAAAATAATTATCTTAGATTACCAACTGGAAAAACAGAAAAATAAAAGTGGAGCTTCTCTAGCCCTGCTCATGAAGATATTCCTAATTCCAAGTGCAATGGAGCACTCTTTTCCTTGCAGTTTGAATTTTGTCCTGGTTTGGAATGTTACCTCTGAAAAGAAAACAAATTCTAATCTGACAAGTTTGCAAAAGAAACAGATTGCATAAAGAATTTTCCTTTAGTGATACTAAACCATTATGCTAAATACCTCGTTTTCTAGAAATGTTCATTTTCATTCCTGGGGGGTCATCGTGGCATACTTGCTATGTAATTCTCATCCTTTATTCAGATTTGTTGAATAATTTTCATGTTGACCTGCATTCTACTTTTTCCCAACTCCTCCAGTTCGTCAAGTGCATTCATTGCCCTTCCAATATTGGTGTGATCTGCATAACTCTTGGGTTTGTACTCCCATTACTGAATTGCGGAAACACTTGTCAGTAGGCACAGGCAGATCTTGGTGCAATGCCATTCATTGCAGCCTTCTGGTGGCATTACTGACCCTTCCCAAGTCCTGTTCACAATGTAACAAGTTACAACTTTGACTCCATAGAATATTCCCACAGGTATCACCAAAAGCCTTAGAGAAGCCCAAGACCTGACTCAAAGGCATTAATGTTTCTAACAAATTATTTCTGGTTCTTGCTTATTCATTTGCCTTTTAGATGACTTAGAAGTACTGAAAGGATTTCTACTTGCATTTCTTCAGAAGATACTGTTAACCAAAGACAGGATCCCTTCCCCCATCAGAAATTAAAACCCCATCCATCTACCTGCCACACATTTATATGGAATAATATAATTAATTTATGTGGAACAAAAAGGACTGTGGCAGGTACAACTCACCCCACCTCACAAGCACCAAAGGCAGAGGCTTGCTGGGAGTTGATAAAGATCAGCTCAATGGCACCAGACTTTAGCTGATGCCTCTGGATCCAGAAGCATCTCTGCTGTGGCACTCAGAAGCAGGACACACAGAAGCAGGTTGGCAGTCAGATCTGCTCCCCTTAGAATTGGACCTCATCTAAGTCCTCAGTCCCACCTTGGTGAGTGTTTATGTATATGTCCCGGGTACCCATAGGGAGATTTCCTTTTCTGAATTAGGATGTGCACGTTTTGAGTCATGTCCCAAACAGTTTAACTGGTTGTGCAGAAGTATGTTCCCAACTGACATCCAAATCTGTAATTTTGTGTGAGGAGATCAGACTACAGTTTTCAGGTGGTTGTTGATATCTATATTGTGGGTGCCTCCACAACAAGGACAAACTTAGTATTTGCATATTTTATGCTATTCAGTCTTTAATACCCTTTCAAGTTTATTCTCAGCTTTATATTTCATTTGATCATACAGCAAATATTTTTCCTTTTTCTTCACTTTCTGATCTGATCAAAATCCGATTTTTTCCCCCTTTTGGCAGCCATGACCTTTTCCTGTATCTCCTTCCTCTTACGAGTACATTTTTAAGGAAATGCTGATCATTTTCTACAATACTGTTGCTAGCTACATCTAAGCAGGTCTGCTTGTGTTGCTCAGCTTTTCAGTGTTATGTGCACCTTTCCTGACACTCAGGTCATTAAGGAGTTCATTATATAGGCTGGTTGCAATTATGTCTCCTATTTTCTTCCATGTGAATAAATACTACACAGGTTCAACACAATTCTTTTGACAAGCTGCAAAGTCTAAGTACCTTTTTTCCTTGAATCAATATTTCCCACCTCTGCTTAACAGCACTGGCACTATAGACAACATTAAATCTCCTCCTTGTTTTTATTCTGCTGCTTCCTTCCCTTCCTAAAAAAGTTCATTACTTGAATTAAACAGCCATTTTCCTAACACACACAAAGTTAAGGTTATTTTTAAACCTCCATAATTTGCATAAACCAGTTAAGTCTTCTCCGAACCAGAATGTAAAAGTTTATTATTAAATAGTTTACCTTACTAAAGTGCAATTTTATGTGATCTTAGATGCCTTAAAGGTGGGATGGTCTCATATTAATACCCCAAAGTACACATTTTCAAGTATGCATACATGTCTGTTCCTAAAGATCACTTTCCTATACAGAAGAGTTGCCTTCATTAAAGAAGGCCTGAGAAAATCACAGTCAGAAAATGGTCATGATTGGTGACAGCAATGGAAGACTAAGTGGCAGTCGTTTAACAATTATGCATCCAATAAAATAACTAAAGAAATATTAAAAAATACTTATCAAAGGAAAGCCATTTATGAAGTCATAGCTCTATATGGTCTGCTGAAGTATAGTTATGGTATTCTTGCAAGCATCCACATTTCACAAGAAGACCAAGCAGAATAGTTAGGAAGGCCAAGGTCTCACTTGGACTGATAAAAACAGAGGTAAATCCTTTGTAAAAGTGGAACAGCGACAAGAAGAAAAAAAGAGAAGAAAGAAAATCAGCATGCAAATGTTCACAAAAGAAACTATGTAAAGAATAGAAAGCTGTTAAGTAAACATTAGTGATTCATGCAAAGGTAGGAAAGAAGTCTATCTAGTAGTTTAACACTTTTTAAACAAAAGTATTAATGTTAAGCAATTCAGAAAATCAATTACAATATAACTTTGTCAAATTTTAAAGTTAATGAAATATTTATACTAATTTTCTGGTTAAACAAAAGGAAGTTAACAGGAGAATATGCAGATTTTCCATTATAATAATCATACTTACATATTTCAGTGAGAAAATTTTTTTTCCTATCAAAAAATTGACTTGTTGCTAGAAGCTGAGCACAGTGTGGTAGCCTATTTTGCTTTAGCCTGAAGGTCAAATATTTTCATTTTTCAAGTGAAGGAACTTAAAGATACTAAGAAATCTTCACTGAGTACATGATTAAAACAAAACAAAACAACAACAAAAAAAAAAAAGAGTCAACCAACTGAACATAAAAATATACATCCAGAGTGCTTGTGTGTTAGGCAGTATCCAGTAATTTCTTGTAACTATACAGAGAAAACTAGTCCTCTTCAGAAGTACTTACAATCTGTGGAAAAACAATATACACATAGTCCCCAAGGTGAAAGAGAGCAAAGGATCCACAAATCAGCGGTCAACATATAAAGTCTTATCACAGAAATATTGTAAACATTTTTCTTAAATCTCAGTCATCTTTGGTATAATAGACTCCTAGGGAATCTCTGATGACATGATTTCTATCCAGCTTAAATAAAAGAGAAAAAACAAACCACAAAAAGATTGATGCATTTGTCATTTAAAGTATTATCATTTTAAAATGTTGTATACATATGACTGCAGTTTAGAATCAATCTTTGCTCTTAATAAAACATTCCGGGCTTATAAATATAAAATGTTAATTGTTCTGGCCAAAGATCCATTTCTGGAAGGAGTCTGATGGATTACAGGGTACCAAACTCGGATGGTCTCCGTTTCCTGTAAGGCACATATGTAGTGCTGCATTGTATAGAGTTTGATCCTAAAAAAAAAAAAAATAAAAAAAAAAAAATCAATGAACAAGGAGCACAGTGTTTCTCTGCCACTCTTCATTTTTCCCCAAATTCGTTGTTAAAGCGTAAGGTACTACAGACAGTGGCTAGCAAACAAGTATCAACAGCATGCAAGTGCAATCTGTTTTCTTAGGAAATAAAAAATGTTTTAAAAGGTACAAGACATTTGGATTGACTTCAAGGTGGATGCCCAGACACCCACTGAAGGACATCAACTCATTTTGTAATTGACTTTTCTACTTTGTTTAAAATAGTGACATCGTCAAATTGTTATCTGGTAACTGCAAAGTGGAGATTATCTGAATTTTTCTCCCAGAAATAAACATATTCCTTTTTGGCTCCAGAATTTTGTTTGGGGTTTCTTCTTTAACTGGAAAACAACAATTAACTCATATAAAAATCATTGATAAAAATGTCAATTCACAATGCAGTCCAAATACCTTTTGATGCAGCCATTGCTCTTCTCCAACGGTAAGGGTTTCCTGGCCTTTGTAGTTACATTCATGAAGCTGCACAGGTCCTTTAGAGGCATGCAGACAAAGCTCCTTCTGAATGTTATGTCGAATTTCATGGTGTGCAGAATATTCAAAGTACTATTTAAATAATTTTAAAAGTTACATAAATATGCAACCAACAGCATCAAACTAAATTAACCCTTTGAAATTCCAATACACCCTATATGTCAACTTCCACTGATCTAAGGAAATGTAAAGTGATATAATGCTGTTATGTTCTCTTGTGAGCTAACCATTAAAAAAAGTAACATGCATGTATTTTGCGAGTGAAGTTTACCATTATTTCCTGACAAAGTATTCTTAAAGCTCAAAAATTTGAGGCTATAATTCCAGTCTTAACAGGAATTTAATTCGAAGTTACAGACACTGCTGTCCTTTCATGCCTCTGGGTCCTACCCTACTATCCTGGTCATCTCCTCTTCCCCCTCATTAAACAGCAGAGTTCCAATCATTACATTTCACTACCACTGTTTCTTGGCTCTGTATGTCAGCATTCTTCAGCATGTATTTCTTTTGATTATTAAGACCAGGCTCAGTTGGCTCTCTGTGGCTTTCGATTATCTCTCCAACTGGTCAGCTTCCAGATCCTGACTGCCTTGGCATCATTTGGAATAGCACTGAAGAACAAACAGGCTTCTCACTTTAAAGTCTCTGCATGTAACACTACTCCCTGAAACAGGTACTGATAGGAATGACCTGTTAAGTCACTTAGCTCTCAGACAAAATAATTTACCCTATGCTCATCTGACTTACTCTGTTCCCACTTATCTTTTAAACTTCAAAATCCCTGTAAGTTCTAAAAATATGACTTGAAAGCTTTAAATCTTCATTAATTTTTGGATATTGAGATGCCTTTGAGATGGATGTGTTCCCAGACCCAGAATATTCTAAAAAGGAAGAATGATAAACTATTGATGTACAACTCTGAAAACTAGGTTCTCTTTTCTGCTCCATTCTCTCTTCTTGAATATATGGATGAAGATGACACGTGGCATGGAAAAATTCAGCCTACACTGCTAAAGCCTGGCAAAGAACATAAACCTCCTTGAAAACAGAGTATTGCAATGAGAAGGGTTAAGTAAGCAAATACGCACATCCCTTGAGCATTATCAACAAAGTCTATACTAAAATCCTCCAAAGGTTAGCATTTAAAGGGATTCAGACTGTTATTTTATGGCAGAAGGAGAAACAAAAACCACAGCACTTTCAAGTGTAGAGTTTTAGCACAGTCTAAGGTAACTTAGAGACAGATGACAACAGAAGCATACAGCAGATCTCTTAATAGGGCATCTCAGTACAGTGTTCTCACATTAATCACTGTGACAATGTGAAAATGCTAATATAGTATTCATCCACAACAAAATAGGAAAAAAATTCAATATTGTAAGAATCTAACATAACAGCATAGTTAATCTAGAGTGTTCCATCTCTCCACAAAATTAAGAAAGCATCAACTAACTGGGATCATCACTGGAAGGTTTATAAGATTGAAGACTTTAAAAAAAAAAAACAAACATAGAAAAAATTACAGCTATATATTAACCAAAACTAAAATATTTAGTCCTTAAGGATCTATGTCTCAACAAGTAACTCTTCAGGCAACAGAGAAGTGTTTATTTCTGGACAAGGAAGAAGATGTTAATTCTTCTAGTATTAACAGTAGTGCCTGAAGGATTGAGTATTGGACAGCTATTGTAAATACTACTGTAGAAGAAACAGCACCATTGCTGTCTCCAAGAGCTATTCAAAGAGAGCTCCTGTTGGACAAATTCATTCATATTATTCACTTTTATTAGCCAGTATAAGATAGATCATTTTGACCTCACTCTAGGAGGCTGCAAGCATGATAGGGAAGGTGGCTCAGGCCTGGCCACTTGTCTCCCATTGGTTGGATTCCCATCAATATCTTCCTTGACAGTGCGAGTCCTAGTGGCAGAGAAAGAAGCAATAGGAGGAAGCATAAGGAAAGGAAGAATTAAGACGACAACACTTACATAAAAGTAGTAAGGGTAGGATGAAAAGGTTTTGCACAGAAAGGAGAGATGAAGTGAAGCAGTACAACTGTTTTAGACATCTGAATCTGTATGTTGAATGTAAAATGTAAGAAGACATGAAGACCACTATAACATTTTCCTGGAGCAACATACATTAAGAATTAACTCAAAAAGTGCCCCTGCTCCCCCCTTCAAAGAACAAAGAAAACCCAACCAAAATCTCCCAAAACACATAGTAAACTGCATATTTTTAAAGAGTCAATCTATTCAAAACTAGTGAAAAGCTTTAATATAGTAAAGCTTCGGCTGCAGAGATCACAAAAATCAGAGATAAAATATTTCACCTGATTTCCTCCAAGTCCATGACAGGAGTACATGATCAATGGTTTGCCACCATGGTTATTTTCACCAACGTCCAGACACATGTGGTTGCCTATATTTTTTAACTAAAGAAAGGAAGTTATCACAAAGGAAGCAGCTTAGGGATAATAGAAAATTAATCTGTCTCACTTCTATACCAAACTAACCTTTGGTTTAGCAACAGTTACAGCTATTATTTCATTTTTACTTCCTCCTACACGCAAATCTAAAAATCACAGAATCGCAGAACGTCAGAGGCTGGGATGGACTCCAAAAGATCATCCAATCCAACTCCTCTGCCAGAGCAGGATCACCTACATCAGATCACACAGGAACATGTCCAGGCAGGTTTTGAGTATCTCCAGAGAGGGAGACTCCACAACGCCCCTGAGCAGCCTGTTCCAATGTTCTGTCACCCTCACAGTGAAAAAAATTCCTCCCCACGTTTATGTGGAACTTCCTTTGCCTCAACTTCCATCCATTACCGCTTGTCCTGTCATTTGGCATCACCAAGTCTGCTCTGTCAGTATTTCCTAACCAAGAGCCTAGTAACAACATTATGGTTATCCAAAGCCACACACTGTGAATTACTAGGCTACTGGTGTACAAGGTTAATGTTATTCCAATCACAACTTGAATACATACATGTAAAATATTCAAAATTAGAGGAAGGGGACGTTTTATTTGCAAAATAAGAATTACTAGATTTTAAACTCTTCTAGTTTTAGTGATCTATGCCCAAGATATTATTTGGCAGGGGAAATGCAATGTTCTTTTCTAAAGGCCTATATATTTATAAACATGTCTCATCATAAACCTCATTCTGTGAGGAAAACAGCTGTCCAGTTTCCCTCATTAACACGAAGCAAAAATTCTCTCAAACTTTTTACTATGTAAAGCTAAATTTGCCTTGATAATTCACGGAAAGTCTTAGCACTGGTTTAGTACTTCCTGTGTTAGTTTTAACTGTTGGTGATAGGAAGAATGTTGCTTAACCTAGCAGGTTGTAAGATCCCATTAAGCAAGGCCACTTTGCTTAAATTTTACATCATCATTGACAAAAACTAAAAGCAAATTCAAATAGCAAGGTATGCAGAAGAGATTCTCTGTCCAGAGTAGTGACAGAAAACCCTAGAGCAATTAATGACAGACGAAATGCTATTTTATGCTACATTTGCCATAGCATTTACATCAAATATCCTGAATTATGGAAGACTATATAAAATAATTAAACTTACATATCCAGAAAACAAAGGATTCAAGTCTGGCACATATACTTCTGGATAAATATTACTGAGATACCAGGTAAAATTTTTACACTGCAGACGTTGTCTTAGATCAAGTCTTTTTGATATATCTCCAAATGTTTTCTGTGAAGGAAGGAAGAGAGGGTGTTACTAATTACTAGCATTACTAATACCAATTTCATACCTATACGATATTCTGTATTTTAATGTTAAACAAGTTTCAAGCTTCATGTGTAGGTTTTAAAAATACTGTCTTTTTACAGTTACTGCTGTTTGTTTTTCAGTGTCATAAAACCACTGACATCTTCCTTACAGCATTTTAAAGCACATACAAGAAAAATTACTTCACAACATGGAAACAACAGAAATATTCTTAGTCTCAAGAGAGTTTTAACACAGTGCCAGGAAGTGAGAAAGTACAGACAAGACTATACTGATGACAGCAAGAAAGCCAACTTATCTCAGTAATATGAAAAAATTAATTGTATTAAATCAAATAATTTGCATAATAGTACAATGCAGAATCTCCCAGACAAAATTCAGTTGCCTAGCTGCTAAAAATGCTTAGGAACTCTAATGTTGTTAATGATATAATAGTAATAAAAGTTCATCAGATGAAGGGAGAAAAAAAATATGAAAGACCAAAGTTTGAGAAAAGTTACAAAAATAAAATTAAGATTTAATCAGATAGATAACCACCCTGTTTCTATCATTGGATAAGGTTTATTGTGTAGTTAAAGAATAAAACCTGCTTTTTCAGTAAAAATATTACACAATTTAGACTACTGAGATACTACATTTCACACTCAAAAAAAATAGATTAGTTTGCATTTTCTATGCCCAGTGACTTCTCTCACTCATTTCTTGCAGTTCCAGTAGCTGTTTAGTGCAAATAATCCAGGATTTTAGAGAACATATGAAAAAAAAATCCTACCAATAAAAAACCCTGCCACACAAAAAAGATTATCACCACCCAAACACTTAAGTTTACCCAGATTTGTTAAGGCTACATCATTAAGCAAACCAAACTGCCTTTTCATTAAACTATCTAGAATCCTTATGTACTTTGTCAATAAATAACTTTTGCTCACCAAAACTTTCAACGCAGCAAGCGTGATTTCTAATACCACCACCACCACCTACTTGTTTCACAATTTTTGCAGCTTCTGTGTTTCTTCGGTAAAATATTTCTTTATATTCATCCATCCACACTTCTGCAAGGCGGACTTGATTACGTGTGATCACTTGAGTACCTTTTGGGAAAGTATGAGGACTCTTGCTGCGAAAGACATGGCCAACAACAGAGCAAGGCATGATCTCCAACTGTCCACCGCACTGCCATACCTAATAACAACATTTTGTGTGTAAGTGCACTGCAATAAGAATTAAGGAGGTGGAAAAAAAATTCAGCAATGTTACTGTTCACCAAAAACAAACAAACAAACAACACCCAAACCATTAATGAGAATGCATATATCAGCCAGAAGTGAATTTCCTAATCAGATAAATTTCTAGAAATTTGTATTTCAGTTATCAACTCTAGACACATTAAAAAAAAAAAATCACTTTAGTGAGCATGATATATTTTATTTCATAGATCATTAGTAATTAATTTCCATGTCATAGCTGGCTAATTCAGCAGAGAATTCAAGATCTAAAAGATCTAATACTGATTTTTCCTCAAAAATCCTGTGCACTGTCAGTACAGAGACTGCAATTAGTTAAATACTGAACTTACTCTGAAAGACATTTCTATATTTTCACCTCCCCATATTTCCATTTCTTCATCATAACTTCCAATGTGTTCAAAGTAGTCTTTTGATATTGAGAAGAGACCTCCAGCAAAAGTAGGTGTTCTGAAAAAAAAACGTGACATTTACTAAGACAGAATTCAAAAAGGTAGGGTTTGAGGTTTTGTTTCTTTGGTTTTTGCTTTTTAACATAAATGTAAAAACATGGTCTAACTGTTCTAGGAAGTTCCCATGCATTTGCCAGTGTTTCACTACACTGATATATTTTCTTGAAGTAGATAATACATCAAGCAATTAGACCTGCCCACACTGAGTCTCATTTAAGACTTTTATTGTCATTTATTAACAACTGTTTTACGTTAATGGTGTAAAAGTGGTGTAATTGGTGGTATAAAAGACAGTATAAGGAAAAAATAGCATATTTTCCCTGTATGGAAGATACCAAGCAAAGTTATTATTCCTCCAGACCAGTAACCTGCCTGCAGCCAAAGCAAGTAAAATTATCATCAAATGCACCACTGTAAGAGTCTACCATTTCAGTGCTCTGAATTTTTGTTATTATCCATTCAGAGATAATGAATGACAAAGCAGAATCTGTGGTACTGTCTAGAAAAAACTGCTTATAATCCCCTTGTTCCTCTCTCCCAATTAAAAAATAATAATTTTTTAAAAAATAGACATTTCTTATTACACTCTCAATACACATAGAAAAAAAAACCAACTCATAGAATCTGTTAGGGTTGGAAGGGACCACAAGGACTGTCTAGTTCCAACTCCCCTGCCATAGGCAGGGACACCCTACTCTACATCAGGTTGTCCGGAGCCTCATCCAGCCTGGCCTCCAGGGATGGGGTCTCAACAATCTCCCTGGGCAACCCATTCCAGGGTCTCACCATTCTCATGGTGAAGAATTTCCTTCTCACGTCCAGCCTGAATCTACCCACCTCCAGCTTTGTTCCATTCTCCCTAGTTCTGTCACTACCTGATGTCCTAAAAAGTCCTTCCACAGTTTTTTTTTCAGCTTTTTTGTAGATGCTTCAGATACTGGAAAATGGTATATTCATAGCAATTACTGACTTAAAGAGGATATATATTTATAAAAGCTTTAAAATTTACAATGTAGTTCTTATAAACTATTACAAAAAGCATCTGAAATGCTAAGATTTGTGATCATACCCATCATGGCTTCGATGGGTAGATACTTTGCTGGGTAAAAAGCTGTCTGAATGGCTGGGCCCAAAGAGTGGTAGCAAGTGGACTTAAACTCAGTTGGTGGTTGGTCAGCAAAGCTGGTTCTGCAAAGATGGTTCTGAAGTACAGGTCTTATTGAGGAGCAGTTGAAGGAACTGAGATTGTTTAGTCTGGAAAAGGGGAGGCTGAGAGGGGATGCTGGCAGTCTCTACAACGACCTGAAATGAGATTGTAGTGAGGTGTGTGTTGGTCTCTTCTCTCTAGTAAGAAGTGGTAAGAGGAGAGGAAACGGCCTTGAGTTGAGGGGAGGTTTAGATTAGAAGAAACTTCTTGAAAGAAACACCAGAATAGGCTCCTCAGTAAAGTGGTTGAATCATCATCCCTGGAGGTACATTGATGTACCGCTAAGTAACATGGTTTACCACCAGACGTGGTAGAGTTTGGTAATGGTTGGACTCTATATACTTAAAGGTCTTTTCCAACCAAAACAATTTTGTGATTCTATCTCAATAACTTGCTAATTTTCAAGCTGTTGTCCATAATAATTAAAAACAAAAAGTGAAAAAAAGGTGAAAACAGAAGGAATTAAAATATTATTTAAATTACATTTACCTAATTGGATAGGTTTCATCTTTTCTTCTTTCACGTTCATGCTTAGGAAGAGACTCCCATCCAAATGACAAACTCCAATCAAAATTTCCTCTGTTGTGGCTATGCCCATAGGGGGAAGGTTTACTAAATTCAAAAGTATTGAGATCTATAGAAGCAATATCAGGACTTACAACAGCGACAGGATTCTCAGCTATTCTTGCCAATAATGGCTCTAACCAGCCATAAAAGCATTCACCTACGGAGAAAATGGGAGCAAATGCTGAATTTTAACTTGGCTATATTTTAACATGCTTACAGCAACCCAACATACACTGGTTTTAAACAGCATCTGTAATTATACTTTCCATAATATAAAATATCAACTGGAAAGATGATACCTCGCTAATATTCACAATTCATTTTAAAATTGCCACACCAAATCAAAGACAACAACGTTATAAGCTAGACTTGCCATAGCTTCAGGTAACACTTACAATGTGCATCCAGAAAGGTAAGGGTTTCTCCTGTTGCTACTGAAGCTCCCAACAACCGTGCAGTGATTAGACCTTTTCTTTCCTTTTGGCGGACTACTTTAACTATTTGAAACTGTTTTACATATTCATCTAGTTTATCATGCAAGTACTCTAGAAAGAGAAGGGTTCAGGTTCAGTGTATATACATGTCACTGGCCAAAATTTTACATTATC
Organism: Eubucco bourcierii; assembly: GCA_013396675.1. Lineage (NCBI taxonomy): Eukaryota > Metazoa > Chordata > Aves > Piciformes > Ramphastidae > Eubucco > Eubucco bourcierii. The sequence goes on from VWZE01002854.1 coordinate 38,013, forward strand.
AAACTAACAGGATAAACAATTCACACTGATCACAGGAATTACCTCAACATCAAAGCAGTAAACAATTCCTGACTGTTGAACGTTATTTTTAGGGGCTGAGTTTTGGTGGGGGTGGGGGCGTAGGAAGAGGTGACTGGCAGAGAACAGGAGATGAAACACTAAAATATTCTAAAAGAGAAAAGACACGTGCTAGTACATCTCTTCTGCAGTAATAACAGATTATCAATGCAAAATCAGTTTTCAGATCATGCACCTTACTCAATATATCTGACAAACATGAACATAATTTTCAAAGGCTACATTGTTTACCACAGAAACACCACCATATTAACCATGCAACATCTGAGGAATAACCCCACAGTCCTCATTAAACATCTCAATCTTACCTCTACTCATCCTTAGTATCAAACTGTACTACTGAACATATCCAAGCGCATCAGTATTTTGTAGACTTGCAAAGAGGGTAAGGACATTAATATAAGCATGTATTTGTAGGTATGTTCATCTATGTGTTAGAAATATGCTTTTATTTTTAAAAACTTACATTTGTGGTCACAGCATGCATTAAGTTCTTTTTGGCAGTTAGAGTAGTTGATGTTCCATTAAATTTTACTTTCTAGGAAAGACATTCCCTTTCATATTAATGAAGTTAATTTGTGTAAAGAATCACTATGATAAAATGCAAACTGCTACAAGGATTGGTAAATTTATCCTTGCATATTTCGCTCTACAAATTGTAATTATTTGAAGCACAAATTACAGAGAGTTACCAGTTATGCAGTTCAAGTAGGACTAGAATAAGAATAATCAGAAATTGGGTTTGGAAACCATTTTGAGGATAAAAATTTTGTATTTGACTACCCTGTAAAAATAAAGAGAAGGAAGAACTATTCTATATTTTCTAGAAAATGGGACAAAACCACTTAGAATACCATGATACATATTAATGGTGGTGTGGTAAAGAGATAGAGCCTCTTTTAACCAATTCATCTGCAATCCTAACACATCTTAAAATTAAAAAAAAAGAAAAATCCATATAAAATAGAAAGACTTCTTACCATCTACACTGGCATCATCCACCAAAATAATTTCCTTTAGCAGTATGGCAGGAGATGTATACATCACGCTGTGAACAGTTCTCAGCAGAGTGGACCATGCTTCATTATGAAAAACTATTATAATACTTGTGGTTGGCAACGGCGGGCAACGCTTAAACTTTTGTTCAATACATCTACAGATTAAAGTGTCAAATGTTACAAAACAGAGAAAAAGTTTTGACTTTGACTCTTTAAAGAAACTCTTCTATTTCTAGTACAAAGCTCTGTAGTATGGATATTACACATTTCATCTTCTTCACTTTCTATCCTGGTTTTGAAGTCCAGACAGGTGCTCCCACTGGAGAAGCCATACAGAATACTTTTAAAAAATTATGAATAAGAATTCCACTCAGAACAACTGATTCAGTTCTACTTCTGTCTCACAGACATTTGAGTGTGTTTCATACAGCATTCAGGTCTGTTTTACTGAGAGCGGTATCTGAGCTGCAAAACTGGGTATGAAGTCGCTACTACTATCAAAAGCCAGAAATACATGAAAAATATTTATTAGAAGAATGCAGAGTTTGCAACAAAACAAAACAAAAAAAAAATCCAATTCAGAACTTCAGAATTTTCTAGAAATACAATATAGTCCTTGGGCAACATTTCCCATTTTAAGGGAAACAATTTTCTACCCATTTAAATATTGGAGGTTTTGAACACAACTTTAAACCTGATTGAAAGTCAAGATGACAATATTTCTGTATTCATAAACTGCACACTTACAGTTTATTGCCTCTCCATTTTAGAGACTGGAAGAGTCCCAAAGGTAATTATCACAGTCACTGTCTCACAAAATACAGAGGCAAAAATTTGCCAGTTGTGCTCCAGCGAAGGTTATTGCGAGTCACATCATGTGTAACATGATAGTCATACTCCCAGCAGCAGCTCAGTAAGGTTTGTCACTTCTGACATAGCTGAGAATATATAATCTAACATTGAAAGAGACTACTCATAACCAAAACTCTCTGTGATCAAGTACTACAGTCTTCATTAATATAATTTTTTAATACTACAAGACTGCTGAGATGTTTCATTTTTCCAATTCAATAAATTACATTGGTGGTTGTATTAATATTGAATTGAAAAAAAAAATAAAAAATAGGGGGGAAGGGTGTTTAAATAAAGAAAAAGTTTAAATAACATTTTTGGTTTTCTCTTAAGTAAAACTTAGCAGACTTCCAGAATTCACTCTGGAAATTGTAGCTTAAAGGTAAAAGCAGAAAACCTTATTTAAATGTGGTTCTTTTACATTCAAAGCAGTGAAAGAATTGAGCCTTTCTAAACATTCTTGGCTTTGGCACTGTAGATCATTATGTACAGCCAATCATTATGTATATAGTTGGGAGACTTTCCTAAACTATCACCTAACGCTGAAGTTAAATCATTCTGCAGTCTGCATTTCTGACAAGTTTTTCAGTTATCAGGACATACACATGTCAACATACTCAGGAGGTCGAGTGTCTGGTCCAAGATCTCTGTGTAAAGAAATCCTATCACTCGCAAATGCATTAAAACAATGTTTTTCTTCTCCACGTTGTTTCTCTTTCTGTTCTTCTGAACTCAAGTTGATGGTTTTAAAGGCTTTACCAGAAGCTCCAGGAGCATTAGGATCTTGAGGGGGTCGATCTAGAAAGGGTTTTAGTTCCACTGCAGTGTAGTGTCCCGGCAAGCAGTGTCTGTCTCCGGAAATTTTGGTTTGCCTAACAGGTGCTTTTATTTGCATTTTTGGCTTTGCACCTTTGATATTGTTCATTGCATTTAATACAAGACCCAATACATGACTTTTCTTTCCAACAGCTGGTTCAATCCCAGTTTCATCTTTAAAATCTTGAACACCCACTTCTCTTTGCAATAAAAACAAAAACACCAGAAAGACTAACACAATAATGCTAAACTTCCAGAGTTTCCACTGAAAAATTTTCTTGAATACTTTAGGCGTTTTCTTCAAAGCCATTCTAGTTTTAAAAAAATTAGCACAAAATTTTCTATGAATGATGCTATTCAAATAGGTCACAGCATTTCTTGAAATGTTAACACCTGTAAATTAAACCAAAAAGTATTAAAATTAATATTTCAACATATTTCAATATTAAACAACATAATTTTTTTAAAAGGGCAGGAATTAATTCACAATTCCCAACTGTCAAACATTCTGTGCATCACCTATACATCAAACCTATAAGACACTCAAAATAGGTTTTTGGTTTTTTTTTTTCTTTTTAATATAGTTCTTCAGATATGATAAAGTCAAATGTAATTTAAGAAAGATCCACCAAAAAAGTAAACTATAAAGACAGGAAAGACTTCTCCATTAAATTATTTCAACAAGTGAGAAATTTCCAAAATCTTTAAAAAAAAAAAAAAATCCATTTCAGATCTAAGTAATTAGACTTCAGGTGGGAAATTTTTAGATTAATGTAGTCATCTAGTATGGATGTTTAGTGCAGACTTAATATAGGTATTTTGGAGTAGGTTAAATTAGCCTAAGGATCAAGTAAACATTCCATGTATTTTTTCATTCATTTGTACTCTATTTTCTGGCATGTGCTGCTGGACCTCATCAAGAGAGCATGTCAAAGAGATCTCCTCATTGTGGAACGCTGTCACTATTTTTTTCACAGACAAGCAACTATTCAGCAGCTTTCAAAGATGGGGAACTATGAGGAACATATCGGAGTACAAGTGATTTGAATTAAGTTCTCTCTGCACATTACAAGGAGAAGAAGAACAGCAATCAGATTGAATTCAAAGCACAGGTTTTGGGGTGGGGTTTTTTTGTTTTTTTGGGGGGGGGGTTGGTTTTTTTTTTGTTTGTTTGTTTTTTTTGTGTAAGCTGCATGTATGTGACGTGAGAAAAGAAATAAAAACCATAAAGATTAAAGCCATAGTTAGTTCCTACTTGGTAACTACTGATCACAGATTTGCAAAACACTAATTTTTGTGTTTAATAATTTCAAATACAAATATAGAGTCTGCATTTCTTAAATGGAACAACATTACTCAGGAAAAGATAGAATTTACAGAAAACAAGCTCACTTGATTTCCTTCAAGAATTTGCAGGATAAATTAAACATTGAACTTGTTCATATTATAGTTTATTTCAAAGCTTATGTCAGCTTTGTAATAAACCCATACATTTAAACCACAGCAGTTTTACCATAGAGCTATGTTACAGGAATGCAGAAGGGAAGCTCATTATAGCATTACCACATAGATACTAAAAACTAAGCCAAACAAACAAAAAGAAAAAACAAATAAACAAACCCACCCACACACAAACAAGCAAACACACACCCCCGTAAACCCACATTAAAAAAAAAGTCCATTCCACTTCTGTTTCACACATTATTTTCCCTTTTTCTTCTTTAGCACTGAAAAATTTGTACTACAATATTGATACATAAAACTCTGCAGGACTAAGAATAAAAACTTTCCTTCCTTTCCTGGTGAAAGAGTTGCAACCAATTTACCAAACTGCCAGATTAAAAAATGCCTTGTTTTCTCACAATGTCTGGTGAATTGATCTGTGTTGCTTGCCAGACACGCACCAAGCACTCTCTTACTTCCCCTCCTCAACATGAATCATTCCATTCCATCAATAAGATAGAACAGTACACAGGTCAAGACAAGGACAGTGTAATCACTTATCATTTACTGTCACAGGGAAGACAAACCTGAGGATGACAGATCTGAGTTACTGCTGATTTGAGTTTACCGAGTTAAAAACCAAGCAGGATAGTGAGAAACAAAAGACAAAACTATAATCACCTACTACAACTTCACTCCATAATTCCCAACTTTTCTATCTCCTTCCTCCCGAGCAGTGTGTAGGGGATGGAGAATTAGGGTTGTAACACTTTGTGTCTCTGCCACTCCTTCCTCTTTATCCTTTTCCCTTGATTCAACACAGGTCCTCTCTGTGCAGTACAGTACTTAAAAACTGCTCCAGCATGGGTCATCCACAGGTCACTTTCTTCCAGAATCTTGATCCTGCTCTCCAGAGACTGCAGTTTCCATCAGAGCATATCCACCTGCTGCTCCTCTATGGTCTGCATGGTAATATCTGCTTTAGCACATGGAACACCTCCTCCCCTCCTTCACCGACCTTGGTATCTGCGAAGTTGTTTCTCACATTTTTCTCACTCCTCTCTCACAGCTGCTGTGCAGCACGTTTTACTTTCTCTTAAACATCTCAAAGACGCACCACCTGCTACATTGAGTAGCTCAGCTTTGGTCAGTAGTGGGTCCATTTTAGAGCTGTCTGGAAACAGCTGTATCCAGCACTTGGTCAGCCCCTGGTCTCTTCTCACAGAGCCCACCTCTGCAGTTACGACCTTGCAACTTTGCTGCATACATGCAATACACAATGTAAAACTCTAAACATATATACAGTTCAGCACCCAGCAAGAAGATTGTAACTCGTGAAACTACCACCGCTAAATCTCCAAGGGCTCTGCCCGAGTCTGCAGTCTCTGCATTAAAAAGGAATGTTTTTGTAACTCCACAAACAAGAAAATCACATTGCTGTTTCTCTGTGCACCACGCACAAGAACATATGATACTAGAAAAATCTTCAAGCTCAGAAATCAGTAGGCCATACAAATATATCTTCCTTGAATAGAAAAAGAGAATTTTTTTTTTTTTAAATATTTTAAGTACTTATTATTAAGAGAGGTCTGCCAACGTATTTCTGGCATAGTCAACTAGGCACTCAAATGGAGGGGGATGCATTAGTATTGATTCGTTGGTTGGCAAGAGAAAGGTTAAGCCTTAAAGAAGATTAGGTATAAGAGAGGTCAAGAGAAGAGAGGTTAAATTAATTCTTTATAAAAAATGCTGTTTAACACCGCGACAATGTGTAAATTTGAGAACTTAATCAAGTATCTAAGGCAAATGTTTACAAGTGTTTCTTTCACAGGACTAGGATGAGACTACTTAAAGGGTAGAAAAATTACACAGTATGGCTCATGTATCTGTCAACTGTCTTAGTACCAGAAAGATTTTTAAACTAATTTTACAATTAAAGAGTTAAAGTTGCAGTTGTCAGATTTACATTGTACATCTTCAGCATTTCAATTAATGCAGCAATATTTACTTATGCTAAGCTCACTACACCACATTTTTTTTTCTGCTTTGGTGTTTACTACCTGAGCTTTGGCTTCATTACGTCAATCCACAAAAAGGAAAAATGGACTAGAAAATGCCACATAATTCTTCCCTGTATTTCTAGCAGATATTTCGGATTTATGTTGCTGCAGGCTTTAATGCTGACACACTAACCTATTCTTCACAAAACATCAAAAGTATGTAAGTTTTACCAAAGCCATAAGCTAAATTACTGTTATTTTTATTTGGGATTATTTCCCATAAAATTAAGTATATGCAAATATTTAGAACACTCATAATCAACACATTAATATGTGCATATCTGCAAATCAAAATAACCAAAACCTAAATTCGATTCAGAGCATTTCTCACACTACCTGTGTATTGCATACATTTATCTTCAGACACACATGTCATTAAAGACTACAATGAGTAAACCTAATTAGAAACCAAGGGCACAGAGCAATTTATCTGTTATTTGTTTTCCTATGCAAGTAGGAAATTTTTCCTGTGTAAGTATATTCACTTTTACCTACATAGGCTTCCACTTCTTTCTGACAACATATTTCCTTGTATTGGATACATCTGTCCTGGCTGCTCAGGCATAACTACAGCAGGCTGCCACATCTGTGTCCCTAGAAATGAAAAAACAACTCACCTCAGTTGAGTTGTTCAGCACAGCAACACAACTTAACCCTTTAAATGTGGATTAGTACACTCCAGTAGCAAATATGGCAGCATGCTGTGTACAGAAACAAGTGCAAATTATGTTTCTTTTTTAAAGAAAGAATTGAGTAAAAGCCTTGGTATAGTATGTGTAGCTGAGGTGAAGTGGACAAACGAGGGCTCATTAGCTACAAATATACAGAAATTTCTTTGATATAGACAAATGCTGAGTGTAGTTTCAACGACAAAATATCCGATAGGAACATCCCTTACAGTGAGAGAAAAGCTCTTTGTCACACAAAATAGTAGCAGTTTCCAGAACACAGACTAGATTGTCCAAAGAATTTTTGCCATGAAAGCTGTATCTTACTTACAGATTTTACCAGGATAATTTTGTAGTCAGACATACACCCACAAATCTTTGCAACCCACAAATGCCTCACACGTTTCTGTGGCATAGCACTTGTCAGCAAGCACAGATCAAGCTACTATTCCATCCTCCAGGACACGCTGAAGAAATATGTGGGATGATTAAACTCCCTGAGGTGACTGTTTAGCAAAGTGTTTAATTTTCTACTCATTAGTGTTATTTTCACTAATAGCAGTCTGCATTCTTACGGCACTGTGAAATAATTAGCCCTAAACACCAGAAGCCAGATTTTGTTTTTTTCTCCAAACAAAACAAAACCAACAACAAAAAGGAAAGAAAATAGCCAGAAAACTAGTATGTACTACAGAAGTGCCAAAAAACAGCTGCTACACTACTTCAAATCACACTTCAATTAACACACAGTCTATGCTGTGTTTTGCCACCCACTAACTCTGATGTCAGACTGTCTGCAAAAACTCTGGCTTGCAAGAAACCCTCACTACAGTAGTCAGCATGCAGATGACTGATGTTTTGTTAGCTTGATCTGAACACTGTACCTAATAATTTTATTTATTTATAAAGTCAAGATAACTCAAATCAGCAGAATTTTTTTCAGACCATGCCAGTGAGGAGAAATAGCATATTAAGTGTATATACTAACCATATATTGCAAAAGGTATTTATGACTTATTTTTGCACTCCTAGGACTACAGACTGAACACAAATTTAAATGTTACTAAAATCTTCAGCTTCCTTTATTTTAGTCAGATTGGTTTGAGTGTCTGAAAAGAATTTTAGACTGTGCCTAAAAATTCCCTGGTGACAAAAAAGCAGCAAGAAGCTGTACAGTGGTATTTCAGCTTTGAAGGATGAGTACCTGATTCTCACTTAAACTCTAGAAAATAATCCCTGGATCACAACCAAGGGATTTTTTTGTTGCTGTTTTCCTGATAGTAGTAATATTCCTAAGATAATAAAAGCATCTAAGTGCAGGGCTTGAAATCACACCTCCTAATTGGTCTTAAACTCTACCTTTTTTAATTATAATACAAAGCAAGTTTCCTTTACTGAATCAGAGACTGCTAAACTAATCTTTGCACAATCTCCCAAAGGCATCTTCTATTTCCTTCTCTCCCCACTTGACTGCCTCTTTTCCAGTTACATTTCACTGCTAAATAATCTTGCCTAACAACAAATAGTAATTTGACCATATAATTTAATTACTAAATCACTGTCAGTAGTTTTGTGACATGATTTCTCCATCTGTAAGCAGAACTATTTCCCTAGGCACATGATACCAGCAAATCCTAAGGGGGGGGGGGGGTGGGGTGGGGGGGGGTGGTGGTGGTGGAACTGGACAAGTGTAAGACAGCAAACAAGTAAAATCACGCTTTACACAAATGGACAAAATCTAGCATTTCATGCCCCAGAAGTTTGAGGAACTTTCAAGTCCTCTAGAAGATATGCACAGAAATTAACAGATTAGTAGGAGAAACTCATCAGCAGGTACCTGATCAACAATTTGCATTATTGATCAATTATTGATTGATCTCTACATTGATTCAAAGAAAAAGTCCTACACTAGCTCTTATAGACAGACCAGGTAACAAATTTATTAGACAAAGCAAAAAGGAATGCCTCTAAAGAACACAATTTGTCATCTAGAACTAGACTGTGACAGAATGTCACAGAGAGAGCAATTACGTCTTGTTCTTATTTTCACAGAAGATATTCAGGTTTCTACCGGTATTATTCCCCTCAACCACCACCACCACCTCCCCACCCCCCGCCCCAACAAAAGGGGCAAAGTTAAATGGTAATACCAGTTACAAGGAGCAGGAAAACTAATACTCTGCTCCTTCCCACAGTGCAACAAAAATAGTTACAGAGAGCCCAAATTACTATCTTAATTTTTACTCTGCTATGTTTTTGAGCAGACTTAAGATGATAGTAGCAGATGCCAAACTGACCAGGCCACTGAGTAAGCCTAGCTAAAAACGGAAACCAAAAGCCACAAGCTTGCTGTCCTGTCTGTCTTTATTGCTCAGCTCCGCAGCCTCACACTGGCCTTAGTCAAGATTCGAGGTAATTTCTTAAGATGCTGCTTTGTAGACTAGCATGTAAAACTGAAATGCACACATAAAATTCACATTGTAAGTTTTTTTTTTTTACAATCAACAAAAGCATGCATTAATTAACACTGCTTTGTACGACCACATTTTAGATGAAGTTAAAAGTAATTCCACGATACTGTTATTTACAATTCACCTTTCCTCTAAGTACTCCACAGCCAAGAAAATACTTATAAGTACTATCACCTACTGTGTAAAAAAAGTTAACAAACTACTTGCGAAAAGACATAATCTAGTAACTTAAAAACAATTCATACAGGATGAAATAGACCAGAGGAAGCTGGCAATATACACAATGAAACCATCACCCTACTGTAATCAAATCAGTGCGGTATTGCGGACAAATACTTGGGCGAGTTCAGTACCTGGCAAGAGACACCTCCCTCAGTCAATACTTTTGGTTTAGACAGTGTATCCGGGTACTGGTCCGCACTTCCCGAAGACCTGTTTGCTCTTCTGACGAAGAGTAGCGCCCTTCTCCGCAGCCGGAGTTCCTCGCCCCGTTCCACGTTTGCCCAGAGCGGGGCACGCAGAGGTAGAAGGCCCCTGCTGCTGGCCGCGTTGATACGACTTGAACGAACTGTGTGTGGTGTGTGAGTGTGAGAACGTGTGTAGTTGGAGAAGAAGAGAATCCATCCGATGGACAAGCTCCAGATACCTATGCCCCAGAACCCCGCGTGCCACGACTCCCTCCCGCCTGTAGTTTCGCCGTGCGGCCCCGGACGGTTGGTGGAGTTAGAAAGACAAGCGGCACCGCGCGCTTCTCGAGACGCCGCTGGCCACAGCCCCTCGCCAAGGCCAGCGGACTCTGCGCCTCCCCGACTCACCTCGTCCGGCGGGACGAAGACGAAGGCGCTACCCGCTCAAGCAGCGGCAGGCAAAAGGAGTGCCCGGAATCCTTCACCGCCCCCGCCCCGCCCGGGAGGCCGGCTGCGGAGCGAGGAGACTGAAGCTGAGAGGGCTGCGACGGCTTCCGCTCAACGGCCGCCAGGTGCGCGCGGGCAGCTCTGCGCCTGCGCCCGCACCCACGCCCTGCCCCTCCCTCACCTGGCTCCCAGGTGAGCGAGGCAGCTGCCGCCAGCGGGCTGCGGAGCCGAGCGATGAGAAGCGAGGACTGCCCGGGGTGGGGGGTGCGTAGCAAGAGCCCTTCGGCCGCGGGGGACGAGTGGACAGTGGGCTCTCAGCGGCGCGGGGCAATGGGTCTTCCGCCGCAGATTCTGCTGAGGGAACTCTAGCAGAGCACGCCGGTTTCTGGAGTAGAACGTTGTACTCATCCGCCTTGTGTATCCCAAGGAAAATGACATTTTTAGACAGTGACATAATGCTCACCGCAGCAGGGCAGGACGATCGATGCATGCTTTAACATCTAAATTACAGATTGCATTTTAAGCATCCCGGCAGGGTGCCGTGGTTTTTTCTTCAATCACCTAAGTGTTATGTCATGCAAGACATGGTTGACCAAGCACTCGCACCTCACGTTGCTGGGAAACAGAACACAAAATCCCTTAGAGGTGAGATCAGAGTTTGAAAGAAAGGGTATCACACTGAGCTGCCTTCCTTTACAATGCAAAGCTTCCCAGGGTAATAGATAAAAAAAGTCTCTTTTCTATAAAAATGTGTTTTAATTTTTGAACAGTTTGCTACTAACTTCCTTTATAGTAGTGTGTACAGTCTCTCTTCCTCTTTTCAAATAAAAGCAGCACTAGCCCTGTCTCAGTCCAGCACTCCAAAGTTGGTCTCAGCACAGTGAACTGCAGGTAGCTGAATTTGCTCAGCAAACATATGGAGAGCTGACAGTAGCTATGCTAATTCCACAGCAGTGACAAACTTGTTAATAGCAGCATTTTATGACTGAACTAATCTTACACAAGAGTGCTTAACGAAGCTTTAGATCCGGATCACTCACAGTTAAGGTGTACCAGTATTTCTAGCATGCTAAACCTTCCCCTAGACCCTTGAAAGTTGAGGTCTGAAACTTACTAAATACTACAGCACCTAAGACAAGCATAGCTAACACCCAGCTTTCTGTAGCACAAAACTCAAGTAGGTTCCTAGCTTGAACTTAGTAAAAGCTGCCTGTATTAACAGGCATACTGACTCCTGGTTAACTGGGGAGGTCCCAGTTGACTAGAAACTGACAAATGTGATGCCCATGTACAAGGGCCAGAAAGGATCCAGGGTACTACAGACCTGTCAGTCTGACCTCGGCACTAGGGAAGATCAGGGAGCAGATCACTGAGCACTGTGACACAGCATGTGTGGGGCAACCAGGTGATCAGGCCCCGTCAGTACAGGTTCACGAAGAGCAGGTCCTCTTGACAAACCTGATCTACAAGGTGACCTGCTTAGCGGATGAGGGAAAGGCTGTTTTTACCTGGACTTTAGTAACTAAAGTATTTGACACTGTCTCCCAACACATCCTCCTGGAGAAACTGGCTGCTCGTGGCTTGGATGGGTGGAAGCTTTGCTGGATGAAAAACTGGATGAGTGGCCAGATCCAAAGAGTGGTAGTGAATAGAGTTAAATCCAGTTGGTTGTTGGTCACAGGTAGAGTTTCCCAGACCTCATTTAATCTTTATCAATGATCTGATGAGGGCATTGAGTGCACTGTGAGAAAGTCTGACATGAAACTGGCAGGGAGTGTTGATCTGCTTGAGAGTAAGCAGGTACCACAGAGGGACCGGAACAGGCTGGACTGATGGGCTAAGGCCAATTGTATACAACACTCCAGGCTTTGAGAAGCATGGCTGGAAGGTTGCCTAGTAGAGAAAGACATAGGCACCCTGATCAACAGGCACCTGGATATGAACCAGCAGTGTACCCAGGTGGCCAAGAATACCAACATTCTGGCTTAGTTCAGGAGTAGTGTGACCAGCAGGACCGGAGAAGTGATTGTGCCCCTATACTCAGCACAGGTTAAGGTCACGCGAGGAGTACTGTGTTCAGTTTCAAGCCTCTGGCTACAAAAAGGACATCAGAGGTGCTGGAGCATGTCCAGAGAATGGCAACAAAGCTAGTGTTGGGTCCAGAGAACAGGTCTCATGAAGAGTGGCTGAGGAAACTGGAATTGTTCAGTCTGGAAAATAGGAGGCTTAGAGGAGATGTTACAAGTCTCTACAACAGCCTGAAAGGCTGGGGGTTGAGATGATAGAAAACAGCCCCGTGCAAATGGACTTGGGAGCTCTGGTGGATAGGAAGCTGGGCATTAGCCACCAGTGCGCATTTGCAGCTCAGAGCCAAATTGCATCCTAGGCTGCATCAAAGGAAGAGCAGCCGACAGATAAAGAAAGGCGATCTGCCACTTCACTGTGCTCTGATCCTGGCATACTGCACCTAGCTCTGGTGCCCTCAACACAAGGACATGGACCTGATGGAGCAGGTCCAGAGGAGTGCCACAAAAATGATCAGAGGACTGGAACACTTCTGCTGTGAGGACAGGCTGAGGAATCTGGGGGTTCAGCCTGGAGAGAAGGCTCCAGAGAGACCTACTAGCAGCACTCTGGTACTTAAAAGGGGCCTAGAAGGCTGGAAAGTGACTGTTTACAAGGGCCTGTAGTGATAGGATGAGGGGCAATGGTTTTAAATTAGATTTAGAGGACATCAAGAAGTTCATTACCACGGGCATAGGTTGCCCAGAGAGGAGGTTGAGGCTGCAACTTTGGAGATACTAAAGTGTGGTGGTGGCATGTAATGGGTGCAAGGTAAGATTTTTCAAAATTAGTATCATTTACCAATTTTGATATTCAGAAGTCTTGTTACTCGGCACAATTTTAATAACAATTGGTTCTTTGCATGGTCATGAAAAGTATTACATAGAGGATAAAACAGAGTCTAGAAAATAGGGACATGGACAGGCTGGAGAGGTGGGCCCAGGCCAACCTCATGAAATTCAGCAAGGCCAAGTGTAAGGTCCTGCACCTGGGTAGGCACAATCCCAAGCACAAATACAGGCTGGGTGGTGAATGGCTGGAGAGCAGCCCTGAGGAAAAGGACCTTGGAGTCTGGGTTGATGAAAAGCTCAACATGAGCCTGCAGTGTGCGCATGCAGTGCAGACAGCAACCAAGCCCTGGGCTGCATCAAGAGAAGCGTGGCCAGCAGGGCAAGGGAGGGGATTCTGCCCCTTTACTCTGCTCTCGTCAGACCCCACCTGGAGTACTGTGTGCAGTTCTGGAACCCTCAGCACAGGAAGGACATGGAAGTGTTGGAGCGGGTCCAGAGGAGGGCCACAAAGATGATCAGAGGGCTGGAGCAGCTCTGCTATGAGGACAGAGAGGGAGTTGGGGCTCTTCAGCCTGGAGAAGAGAAGGCTTCGAGGAGATACTGTTCCAGTATCTAAAGGGGGCCTACAGGAAGGCTGGGGAGGGACTATTTACAAGGTCTTCCAATGACAGGACAAGAGGCAATGGGTTTAAACTGGCAGAGGGGAGATTTAGACTAGATGTTAGGAGGAAGTTCTTTACAGTGAGGGTGGTGAGGCACTGGAACAGGTTGCCCAGGGAGGTTGTGGCTGCTCCCTCCCTGGAGGTGTTCAAGGCCAGGCTGGACAAGGCCTTGAGTAACCTGTACTAGTGGGAGGTGTCTCTGCCTACGGCAGGGGGTTGGAACTAGATGATCCTTGAGGTCACTTCCAACCTTACCATTCTATGATTCTGTGATCTGAGAAACAATTAGCAGTAATGCAACAAACATTAAACTGTGAGAACTGGAAGGAGGTTCTTAAAGTCGATTATACCACTTGCCCACTAGATGGACTGGAGAAGCTCCTTTCTACTTAAGGCAGAAGGCTTGGATTCAATTAGAGAATTTGCAGCATTTTCCTAAGGGGCTTTTGAGTATTTACTCACAAAAAGTATACCTCCTGAGTCCTGGGCCTGGTTACGGTTTCCAGACAGTACCTAAACACTTGCGGGGAGTTCTGTCCGTGTCTTGTCAGCCAATGAGAGTCTTCTAGTTCTTCTCAAGCTCTTAACAGGGGTGCTGGAAGAGACAGACCATCTCTGACCTGATCCCGGTTCCTTTTGGATGATCTGTGTCCCTTCCAGGACTCTCAGTCTTAGAGGAAGACTTGCAGGCAGGACATCTTGCAGATGTGCAGATAGGCAAGCCTATTGTGTGAAGGCTTAATGCCTATTCCCAGGCAAACTGAGACAAGGCAGTTTCCATGTAGACAAATACAAAGCATCAGGGTTTGTTATTATGCAGCACACAGAATGCTGCAGAGCATGGCAGGATGCAATGGCAGTGAGGCAATGAGGCTGAGCACTGCCAGAAGAAGAGAGCACATTAAAGCAGAGGCACATTGTCTTTACCTGCTCATCTCTTTTTATAAATACAGCCCAAGTCTAATGGTTCTTTGGCCACAGATCCGCCAATCAGAATGGCACTTTGCCAAGCTTAACCATATTAGGTGAAGCCAGAACTTACTTTCATCTTTTAAGGGCAGAACACAAACAAGTGTACAAACACATGTGGGTAACCCTGTAAACAAGTCTGGATAGATGTAGAGTCACCAAGGCCTTTTGTCATCCTTTCCTGTGGTTGCTTCTCCCATCAGAAGAAGTAGGGAAAACAGAAAAACATGTTCAGGCATGCCAGGACATGTTTAGGCCTATTCTGGCCTTCCATGACATTAAGATCAGGCTTGACAGGGTTCTGGGCAACCTGATCTCATGTCCCTGCTTACTGCAGGGCAGTTGGACTAGATGACCTTTGGAGGTTTCTTCCAACCTCAATCATTCTACAACTCTGTGATGATTCTCTCGAGCAACAAGTGGTGAAAGGAAATGGTCATGAGTTAGAGAGGAGGTTTAGATTGGAAAAAACTTCTTGACTGAAAGGTTATCAGACACCACAACAGGCTTCTCAGGAAGATGGCTGAATCACTCTCCCTGCAGGTGTTTAAAAGATGTATAGATGTGTTGCTGAGGACATCCTTACTTTGTAGTTGGGTTGGACTCATCATCTTAAATGTCTTTTCCAAACAAAGCAATTCTATGACTCCCAACATTTAGACCATTCACTTAAATCATTCACCTAGTTCATCTTTCAGCACCACATTGAATAATTACCAAAGTTTTAGCAGACATAAAAGCATGCGAGTTTTGCAGTAATAGTCCAGTTATAAACCTTTGGTTTTTAAACACTGAATTGCTTTAAATGTTTCTGACTTCCTTGTAAGATGAAGCAAAGGATAAACTATAGAGCAAATACAGCCAGAAATCAAAATCACAGTTGAAAACCAACAAAATAGTGCTCTTACTTGAAAAGTGGCAGTCACAAGCTGAAGAAGTGAAACTGTTCCTTAATCTCTTTTCCTGTTTTTCTCCTGTTCAGGATTGTATGGGGAACACACTAATGAGTTCTTTATGACCAACTTCTCAAGAGCCAGAATCCACCCCCACTAACTGAAATGTCACCTGGATAATTTTCAAAGATAAATCCTCTGAAGAAATTTCAACAAATTCTTTAATACAATAAGTACCATCTAAACTATTATGTTTATAAAGCTACTTACTCATCAATGGAATGAGTTACTAAACCAGAATTGCCTGTTCATGAGCCTTTCCAAAAACTCCTGGAACCACATTTGACAGCTAATTTGTGATAGTCAAAAGTAGTAAAAAAACAGAGAAAAAAACCCTGAAAATTACTTTTACTATTGCTATTTTTCTACAAGGGCGCTGATTGATAGCTTAGTTATTATAGCTAATTATAGTCATTATTTTATCTAATGGTACCTTCTAGATCATCTTTCTAGTTTCACTACAAATCTGGAATGAGTAGTAGGGAATTAAAATCATAAACAGTACTTTATACACAGTTAATGAAAAATATTTACATATACTCTTGAAGATATCCTAGGCATTCTGTACCTGCAGGGGAAAGGGAGGAAAGAGAGGCAAGAGAGGAAGAGATACCTATGTCTTATATGTTGCTATAGCTACAAAATGCTTAGATTTCCAGTTTCAGTGAATGAATCAATAGGAACCATGGCTTCACTCTCCTTTTATTCAAAGGCAAAAGTGGAAGATGGGTTGCTAAGCAACACCGCACTAAAGACTTCAGCTCTTTGAAATTAGCATTACTGACTCTCCTTCATCCCAGGAGTCTCTTCTATTCAAAACCATTTATTAAGAAAAGAAAAGAAAAAAAAAAGGAAAAAAATTTGAAAAAGCATGCTACTTGCACTGTAAAAGCAGAAGGAAAGCACTGAGATTAACACTTTCAATTAGCTGCAGTAAAGAAATGAAACAAGCCATTCCTTCTGCAGAGAACATAAATAAATAGAAAATACATATATAAACTACAATGGAAGTAAGAAATGGCATTTATTTCTTTTGGGAGAGTATATTAGTGCAAGATTTTTTCTACAGATCTACTTCTAGCCACCTTTTCAGAAAGAAAAAAAAAAAATCCAAAGATGAGTCTCATTTGAACTCTTCTTTTAAAAATTTCATCTACAAAGAGACCAGTGAGTGGATATGCTTAATGGGAATGACTAATGGGAATTCAGAAGCCTTTTACCTGCATGGTTTTTTCAGTTCAATTTCTATCAAGTAATTTTTGTATCTTATTGTCATGACCTTCTCTTTTATCCATCCATCTCATGAGAAGGTAATGTCCATGTTCTACTCATGATAAAACCAGATCAGTCTTGCCTTTTTTGAAAAAATCTTGCATGTATTGATATAAACTCACCTATTTTTATTCTAAGTTTGTTATTGAGGAAGCAAAACTACATTGATCTTGTATAAATAGGGCAGTCTACAAAGAGATGCTGCTTTTCTAGCAATTGTCTTGCTGAGGTGCCGGTACTTATTCTCTTCACAGTGGGAAAAACCTCAAACAAAACAGAGTTTGAAAATTGTCTACTGATCCACACAGTCCAGCTCCCTTACAGCTCACCCTAGTCTCAGCAATTTCAGATCCTTGCATGTTCCTCATTCCACTCCCATATTATTAGATTTAAATCAGGCTCCTAACTCCTAAATCTTTCTCAAAGCTCCACCACACTGCTCATCTCAGGTAAAAAATAAGGACCCTGTAGTCTGCCTGGTACAGTTATGTACACAGCAGCTGCCAGGGCTCAAACAGATAGGATAAAGCTACAGGATAAGATTCAAGGTTCCCTAGGGAAGGATGGACTGCTTATTTGGGTCTTTTCTCAATTCTAATATTCACAGAAATTTTGTAGAAGCGCCTGGAAAATGCCAGTTGACAGCATCATTGCTTAAGTGATGCATGTTAATCTGCTAAGGAAACAAGGAAAGACACAAAGTCCAATTATCTAATCTCACTTATCAATGATTGTATGCAGGCTCCATTTTTGAAGCCTTAACATTTAGTAGTTTTAAAACAGAAATCCAAAACTTAACTCACTAGTACTAAGGATTGGTTTTTCGCACCCAAAATATAATTTTTCTAGTCAAACACTGCTTGAAAACTAAACACTTCATTGTGTAAATGCTTTTTCCAAAATTCTGCATCACTGAAAAACTGATGCATTTCCTTCCTCTCATTCATGACATGCTATTCCTCCACTGAAAGACTCAAAGACATATTCTGTATATGAGAGAAAACCATAACTCCCTGCAATCCAAGTGATTTCTTCAGAAAGATGTTTTATATGAATAACAAGTGCTAACTTCTGCATGTAAGACTGTACTGTCTATATATACAATGCTGAAAGACTGAGCACTCCAAATTGAAAAAACCATCAAACATTTCTTTTCATGGAGATACGACAGGTGGACTGTAAGACAGCACGAGTAGAAAATAAATTCTGTGTAACACTTCAACGATCTGTAAAAGTATTTACTGAATATTTACAGAAGGCCTTAACTTCAAACATTATATCTTTGTTAAAATTGTAAGTTTCTTTGAGAACAATGTATATTTTTTCTTCAAGATTAAAAAAAGTGTGCTTACAATATATATATATAAAAAAATAAAAAGCATGCTTTAGAAATACATCTGTAGCAATAAAGACCACACTGTAATTCTGAATAAACACTTTACATGAACTGAAATACGGAATCTTAACAATGCACCTGCACTAGGCAATACAAGATGTCGTTCTGAGTAGCGTTTTAAATAGACAACACAAAACACTGAGTTATATGCTTTGAAACATTTTTATAATGTTGGTAACATGTTTGTGACATCCGATGACATCTTGCCTAGCACACAGAATGACAGTCAGTATGATTTCTTGCAGGACTGCAGATTTCTGTGGAACATAATACAGATCTCTAGCATAACTAAGTTAATCGTATTCATAATACACTTGTGCTGATACGGTCTTTGTTACTGCAGTATTCATCCATAGTTTTCGAAGTAAAATTAATCAAACAGGTTGATGAGCCATACAAAACAAACAAACAAGAAGTTCCCCAAGCCTCCCCCAGAAAAATTTAAAATATCATGTTCTTAGTGATGCACGGGCCTTGTCAAGGATTTCCTTTCTGATCTTTGGATAATTTGGATGTGCTTCAAGGACCTGTTAAAAGACAAAATAACCCAAAAGACGTGTCTAAAAGGAAAAAATACTGTGTGTAATCTTCCTTATCACTGATCTTACACAATCTAAAACTAAAATAACATGACAAGTTTGTTTTAAGAAGGCAGAAATATTTAACTGTAGCTACAGACTACCATAAATGGAGGTCAAGAACAGCTTTAGCAAAGACACTTTGCTTCCCTTTCACCCTACTTGTCACCTTGGTGTGAAAGGCACAGCAGTCAAGGACTAAAGTCTTGGTGTGGTTTGAAACACAGGCATTCATAAGTGAGCACTGGAGATATTTCCAAGGTTTTAAGTTGTCTTTTCCTGCAATGATATACTGCTTTCATGTATTTCACTCTCACAAGCTCGCTCTTACTATGCTCTACTTACAATGCTTGATCATCTGACTCTTAATTCCCTCCATTACCTTATCCTTTAATTCAATTTGTCTTGTCCAGTTACTTTTATTTCCCCCAAAAGAGTAAATATATTTATTTCATTATTAATGCTAATAACTGTTAATTAATAATGTTCACTCTGCTTCTGTAACAGCAGCCCTTCCTCTTATTTGGCATCTGCTCAGTTGATGTTTGGATCATACAAAGACAGTACTGTAAATTACCTTCTAACCGTGTCTTCTGATATTAATATTTGATTAACTTCTTCAGCTATACTTCTGTATTGATTTACAAAGCTGCAATCACAGAGCCAAAAGAAAGTGCTGCTAGTTGAATATGTTTTTACATACAGTAGCCAGTCCTTTCACCTCTTTGTTTACCTCAGGAGAAAGCAGATCACTTAGAGGATATTCAATTTAATCAGACTTACTAAATAAGCCAGCCTTCTGACAAAAAAAATGGAGCATTACACAGAAGAATGACAGAGCATTAAGTACATATGCAGATTCTACCTTATGACAAACATCGATTGCATCAACGAATCTCTTTCCTTTCAAGTAATTGAAAGCCAGTTTGTATCCTGTAAGTAAAAAAGGCGGGAGGGAGGAAAAAAAAGTGACAATTTCAGTTTCTGTACTGAGAACCTAAAATATCCTATTCAAATCCAGTTTGGTCACCACATATTTCTGAAGTTAGTATATTTGTTTTCTAGTATTCCCTTATCTAAGCCTGTTGAGGTCAAAATTTCTACTGAAAGTTACTTCAAATAGTAAATAAAAGTCCTTTACACACTGATAGCTATGTTTGAATCAAAAGGATACATTATTCTGGAGAGCATGTGTTACTACAGAGAACACATAATAGTTGTCCTCTTTCAATTACTGTGGTACCCCACAGAGCTTCTCACTGTGACCTGCAATACACTGTCCCTCTGTAAAGGCAATTCCATTATTATAGGACAGAAGGGAAAAAAAACCCCCACAACCCGCAGGATAAAAATAACAAAGTAGGCATTAAAATGCAGTTCTGTTCCACTGTCAGCAAACCACTGTTAAAAAAAACCAACCCATCTCACATGGCTAAGTTACACAGCAACCTGTCAGGTCCATACTTTCAACATAAAAGGCACAGCTTAAGTGCATCAGCCTGGGCAGAGATCAAGACTGAGGAAAAAAGGTTTATAAGCATGCAATTTCCAAAATTTGATATTAAAAAAAATCTAGGGCATGAAAAAAGACCACATATTAAGGAACACAAGTTGTATTCAATTTTAAGGGGTCATAAGCATAGCCCAAAACATGGAACCAGATTTGTAAAAATCACCATCCCTGGAAGACAGAGACAGCATGCCTCTAGGTGTTGAGTAAGAAAGGGCATTTTATCCTATATATCTGTTTCATAAAAGTTTTCCCATGTTAAAATAGACAAAAATGGTGACTGCTTAGTGTAGCTTCATTAACTATCCAAATTGCAACCTGAGCACTATCCCAAGTTTTCAGTTAACCATCATCTTTTTAAAACTAGATATATTTTAAAGACATTTAGATTTATTTTTTAAACCTTTACTCATATATATAAAACCTTACCCATATAAATAGGTAAGTTGTCTGATTATCACAATGAAAAAAAAAAAAATGATCTGTCACCATCAGATATATATTCAGTATTATAAAAAGCTCTCTAATATTGACGGTAAATACTGCACTACCATAAATATGTTATTAAAAATTATTGCTGTACTTACAGAGAAAGTGGTTCACAAAGAGCAAACTAAAACTGTTTTGGACCAAACCTTGTACTAAAATAGTAAGCAGAAACTTTCGAAGTATCACAAGGCTGCTACTTCTTGCCACTGGGTCTTTTGAAGTGACTGTTATGGACACTTCTAAACATCTGAGGTTTTTACACGATAATCTATCTCTAAGGAAAAATCAAAAGCAGTCTTTCCAGTGTAGGGTGGCACTTTCATTTCTGCAGTAGTGCCTGAAATCATGCGTAGGCTACATATACATGCCTATTGTTGGATTCGTTTGGTTTCCATATTTCCAGGCCATCTCATAATTTATTGCTGCATCCTTATATGCTTGTTCCTTTTCCATTATGTACCCCATGTATTCGTATGCCTTGCAGCACGACTGTAAAATATAAATATTAATTAAAAATTTTATTTAGGTAAGCTTGCTCAGTGCCACAAACATCTTAATTGCTTGAATGTTTCAAATCTGTATAACTGGGAAAAAAAGCAATACTTTTATTAACTTTGAGGAAAAGATAGTCTTGATTTAAAATGCCTGTAATAGAGACCAGTTATATGGAGTTTTGCATCGTGACTTCCTACATTACGCCAAGTAAAGAACAGAGTTCATTGCAGAGGACGTTGTAATTATCCTCTCAAAAACATTGAGAGCCCACAGAAACCCTGTAAATACTTCTCTGAGTTGATAATAACCCTACAGCACTCATATCTCATGTCTCGCTGGAAAACATTGTATCTTCCACAAATGTCTTTATTTTACTATTTCTTACAAAGTTTTTTTTCATATCCTTGTTTTTGGAAACTGTCTTATAATTTTCTACTTAAAATTAAGGATAGACACGAATATCCTCAAGACACAAGTATCCTCAACTATTAAATATTTTATTTTGTACCACTCCAAGCAGCGAGTTACAAGCATCTGCAACACAGGTTCCAAAAATTATTAAGCACTGGAGGAAATACTAGCCTTGCTTTTCTTACAAGTAAATCAGTTAAACTCAGTAATAGAAGTTACTATGAAAGATATAGTAACTAATAAAGAAGTCTTACATTTATTATATAGGGCAGGAACTTTTAACTACCATATGCAGTTACTGCAAAAAGCTTATATTATGCTGCCAACAGGTCAAGTACTTTCAAGATAAAACCTCAGGTTTTGTGAAAACATACACCTTTTATACATAGGCAAAGAAACGTTGATTAATATAAATTATATGCCGTCTTAAACTTCACTATTTCCAAAAAGGGCTTCCAAAATCCACCATGTATCACAGCATACTGGGATAAGCAATGTGGGAATGCCTTGAAAATAATAAAAATATACACACACCCCTCCTGATTTGTTATAAATGAAAAAAAAAAGTTCAAAATTAAGATGGGTCATCAACAGCAAACTTCAATTTCATTATCCAAACATTTTTTTTTCTTTGTATCAGGAGAAATCCGTATTACAAAGTATCAGGCTTTTATGAAGTTTTTCACTCAAAATATTAATCTAAACTGTATAGTCTATAAATTGTGTAGATTTATATCCACATATATATCCAGATATCTATATCCACAGAATTGAATTCAAACCTATATCCATGTAATTAAATTCTGACTGATAAAAAAAAAAAAATCCTAAAAAATAGTCCATCAGAGTAGTGTGTTTGCTTGATCTAATAAAATCTTCCAAACTGAAGAATGCCATACAAAACACTGTCTTGTGAAGTAACAAGATTTGTTGAGATCTAAAATATTCAACATCTATTTACTTAGTACAATTCCTGCTTAGGTGAATTGCACACAAGTTGAAGATAAGTCACTATCTTTACTCTGCTGCTTTGCTAAGCAACCAGAGTTTTAGACTTGTAATGTGTCATCCTCCTTCCTACCAAGCAGACCGTTTTTTAGAGCTGTTTGGGAATTGCTGCCACAAATTGTCATTTGTGGTGTATACCTGCTCAACAGACCATCTATTTCAAGATATGTTTTATCTAGGGAGGAGACTCATGTTTATCCTTCAGTGGCATCAATTTCACAACTTAACCATGGCAATCTGGACAAGCATGTAACCAACTTTAAGGCACATTTTATTTCTTATATAAGTTCAAATTAATTTTCTGTAAATACAAAACTGAGTATATCCTATTTTAAGAGGCATCTCTGTGGAAGTGCATGACACGTTTGTTCCTATAGGCAAGTCAGAGTATTGGACAGTTTGCCTACTCAGAAACCCTGAAGTAAAAAACATTTGGGTTTGGTCCCAGAAAATCTTCTAGACAGTGTCTTCACAGCACATTAAAACCAGCATTAAAGTAAAAAACACCCCCCCCCCAAAAAAAACCAAACAAACCTCTATGGAGTAGAAGACTAATGAACATAAACGTTTAAGAATGTACTTGTACATATGAAGATAAAAACACCTAATAAATGGAGCAAGTCTCCAAAATCTATATGGCTACACCTTTCTTTATCAGTTTTGCAAGACTCATTAAAACGCATCTTTGACATTCAATAAATACCTTAGGCTTTTAGTGTTACCACAGCTGAACCTTGCATAAGGTATTACAGAATGTAACTAAAAACAGCTAAGCAGCATTCACAAGGTTCATTACTATCCTCCAGTGTAAAGTTACTGGTTTCCTGGCTTGTTTTGGTCTACGTTATGATGTCATTGGCATCACTGAAACGTGGTGGG
>VWZE01002856.1:6785-18373 GCA_013396675.1 Eubucco bourcierii
AAAAAAAAAAAAAAACAACCCAGAAAATTGGTGATCCTGGGTGGGTCATGTGCGAAAAATTATGACAGAAATTGGTGACCCATATAGTGAATAAAACATTCTGAATTGGGGAAACACAGACTTGGTTAAAGATGTGTTCCCCACTCCCTAAGCATCTGTGGGTTGTGCAGACTCTTGGCTCAGTGCCCAGTGGTACTGCTGTATCAGAGTGGGGGGGCACAGTGGAGCTGGCCACTCCATCTGTTTCTTTCCCTTCCAGCATGCATTTGCAGGCTGCAGAAATGCAAGCGGTAGCTTTGGGGCAGCAGAGCAAGCAGCTCCAGCCATACCGGCAATTATACCTGCAGTTTCTGCCACAGATTGGGTGCAGTGAAGAGTTCAAAGGTGGTGCTGAGCGAAACCCTTCTCGCCATGCTGTGACAGTGACGCAGAACTGCATCATCTGGCTAAGTGCAGCCACTGCCCTTTTCAGTGCAGGGTTAGTGACGCAGCAGGGTGCGGCCATGCCTCTGTACCTCTCCTCCCTGGTGAGAGCAGCATGCATACACTGGCAGCAGCTACAAGTGGTTCTTCCCCCGCGCCATGAGCTGATTCTGAACTCCCTTCCAAAGTTGCAGTAGCAGGCAGCGGCAACAATTTGCCTACTCTCCTGCGCGTTCAGACTGGTCCAGCAAAGTGCCAGGCAGAACCAGCAGCAAACAGCCACACGACCCTGTGCACCCACTCTGAGTTTGCAGCGGTGACAGAAGCGGCAGCGACAGCCTTGGTGTTAAGCACAAGCAGTAAGATGTGCCGCAAAGGTACTTTCACAGTACCAGGCACCCCTCTGGCCAATGAGGCAGTGGTGTCCATGCACAGTCCTAACCTGGTAGTGCCTGCCAGTGGCACTGACCCTGTAATGGTTCCTTTTCCATTTCAACCACCTGTTTCTCATGTTCCACCCCAACTTCCTCCTTTTCTTGTGAAAGTTGATGAGGGGATGGGGAGATGGGCAAGGGTAACTAAGCTTAAGAAGCAGGATGGGAGGATTGATAAGCTTGAGACATTTGTGTCTAAACTAGGGAAGCAAAATGATGTTTTTCCTTTTCCCTCTGAATGGTTTGTGTCTCTGCTGTCAGAGTTAAGTGTACTCCTGAAAGACCAGCTCAAGCTGGACTGTGCCAGTTACAGCAGGCACTGTGGAACCTACTGCCTGACCAGTGTTGAAAGCACTGAACCAGTGGCGAGATAGGTCCACTTCTGATACTTCTGATTCTGCAGCCAGAACAACAGGGTCGTTTGATGACAACACCAGAGGGGGCACATGACCTGGCACAAAAAGACATACAGCAATACAGAGCTCTTGTAGATACCAGAGCTCAGGTTACTTTGATCCTCCTGAATTAGGTAGGGGTGGAATCTATAACCATAGCAGGTGCTAATGGTGGGTGTCTTGAGTTGACTCTGTTGCAGGCTTGAGATGGACCTAACGATTACTGATGGCTTGGCGGACTGAAGAGATGAAATCCATCTACTACAGAGGGATCTTTGCTCCTGCACACTTTGGAAGCTGAGAAGATGAATAAAGCCACAGCTTATCTATTACCCCAAGGGTGGAAGGAGTCACTGAGCCTGAGTACTTCTCCCTTGATACCCCCTGAGGTGGAAACACATACCACTCAGACTGGTTATGAACTGGTCCAGATTGCACTGGAACTGAGTGGAACTCCAAGAGAATCTGCAATCAGCAGTTGTATGTGACATGGACAGAGGAATGGAGTGCACCCTCAGCAAGTTTGCAGATGACACCAAGCTGTGTGGCACAGTCGACTTGCTAGAGGGCAGGGATGCCATCCAGAGGGACCTGGACAGGCTGGAGAGGTGGGCCCAGGCCAACCTCATGAAATTCAATAAGGCCAAGTGTAAGGTCCTGCACCTGGGTAGGCACAATCCCAAGCACAAATACAGGCTGGGTGGTGAATGGCTGGAGAGCAGCCCTGAGGAAAAGGACCTTGGAGTCTGGGTTGATGAAAAGCTCAACATGAGCCTGCAGTGTGCACATGCAGCCCAGACAGCCAACCGAGTCCTAGGCTGCATCAAGAGAAGCGTGGCCAGCAGGGCAAGGGAGGTGATTCTGCCCCTTTACTCTGCTCTCGTCAGACCCCACCTGGAGTACTGTGTGCAGTTCTGGAACCCTCAGCACAGGAAGGACATGGAAGTGTTGGAGCGGGTCCAGAGGAGGGCCACAAAGATGATCAGAGGGCTGGAGCAGCTCTCCTATGAGGACAGGCTGAGAGAGTTGGGGCTCTTCAGCCTGGAGAAGAGAAGGCTTCGAGGGGACCTGATAGTAGCCTTCCAGTATCTGAAGGGGGCCTACAGGAAGGCTGGGGAAGGATTATTTACAAGGTCCTGCAATGACAGGACAAGGGGCAATGGGCTTAAACTGGCAGAGGGGAGATTTAGACTGGATGTTAGGAGGAAGTTCTTTACAGTGAGGGTGGTGAGGCACTGGAACAGGTTGCCCAGGGAGGTTGTGGATGCTCCCTCCCTGGATGTGTTCAAGGCCAGATTGGATGAGGCCTTGAGTAACCTGTACTAGTGGGAGGTGTCCCTGCCTATGGCAGGGGGTTGGACCTAGATGATCCTTGAGGTCCCTTCCAACCTTACCATTCTATGATTCTATGATTCTATGATTCTATGTGTGCATTTTATTGTTTAGTGGTCTGTTGTGGTAGGCCTAAGCAGGCCAAAACAGGCTTATCCATGTCCTGGATGGCCCAGAGATGTTTTTCTGCTCTCCCTCCTTCTGTTTTGGGAAGAAGCAACCACAGGAAAGAAGACAAAAGAACCTGGAGCCACTGAGTCTGGGGACTGAGTCCTGCCCAGACTTGTTTTGAACCCTATGGTAAACAAGGTACACAGGTTGCCTTGTGCAAGGCTGTGCTCTGCCCAAATTTGAGTAAAGCAAGCCTATGGCTTCACCTAATATGGTCAGACTTGGCTAACTGCCATTCTGATTGGCTATTCTGTGTCCAAAGGCCCATTAGTTTTGGGATGTATGGATAAAAGAAGATGAGCAAGGAGCACAATGTGTGCTCTGGTGTTGTATCTGGGTGCTTTGCCATTGTATCCGGGTGCTCTGCTCTCTATCCATGCTCCTACTACCTTATTGCATCCTAAGCTGCGTGGTACTGCAGTGCCCAGGAACAGGTTCTGTATGCCTACACACAATCGGCCTGCACAGCCAGCGTGACACGGTGCTGAGACTGCACACCACAAGACATCCTGCCTGCACCTGAAAGCCTCCTGCCAAGACAGGAAGTCCTGGAGATAACAAAGATCGTCCAGAGAGTCAGAATCAGGTCAGAGCTTGTCTGCCTCCTCTCTCCAGCACCCAGAAGCCTGGGAAAACTCCAAAGCCTTTACCAGCTTTGAGACCACCAACAGCAACCCTGACACGAGCCTTGGGTACTGTCAGATAATATTTAGTGAGTAAATACTTAAAGCCTCTTGTAACTCACCCTTGCCTTCTTCCATAAGTAGAAAGGAGCTCCTTGAGCCCATCTAGTGGGCAAGCGGAGTATTGACCACAAGTGACACATTGACAGCAGCAACCTTCTCAGCCAGTTCAGTCAAGTTCAATCCATGTTATG
Source organism: Eubucco bourcierii (assembly GCA_013396675.1). NCBI lineage: Eukaryota > Metazoa > Chordata > Aves > Piciformes > Ramphastidae > Eubucco > Eubucco bourcierii. Next base: position 10,418 of record VWZE01002856.1, read on the forward strand.
TATTATCACTGATTATTGCTAGAGCCTGTTAGTGCCTGTGTAAAATTTCCACGACCTATGCAAAGAACCAATTGTTATTAAAACAAGTGATCGGGGTGGTGACAGTTCTGAATAGTGAATGTTAATAAACAATATCAATCTTTGAAAACAGTATCTCACAGTTGTTAATTACCCCTACACTGCATGGTAGGACACCCACCTGTTATGTTGGAAGGCCCAGGTTTGATTCCTGGCTGGTGCACATGCTGCAAAGCAATCCTATCACACTCTGAGTGAGAATGGACAGGAACTGATCCATGTTGTCCATTGTTTGATATTGATTGCTATTTTGCATAATGCAGATCTAGATTTCCTCTTGTCTAATGAAAAAAAATATTAGGAAACCTGTATGGTTTTCTCCCTTTCTTTGGGTGATTTCTGCTAACATTTCCATTCATACCTATTGGATAATGTAAAAAACCCATTACATGTGGTGAAGTCCAATGTATTACACAAACTAATGTAACTGAAAGATCTCATAATGTGTATAAGTTGTTTTGAGCTCTTTTCTAGATAACCATGGCACCCATGGAAAACTTACAAAGACCTCACCATACATGTGAAGACTTCACCATAGCCCTGTGAAATCCTGCTTCACCTCATCTGATTAAAAGAAGAACTTTTTCCTGATCCTGAGCAAATGACAGCTCCGAAGAGTGCCGGGACAAAGAATAATTTGCCACCTGGACTTTGCTGCATGTCCTCTTGAGACTGTCTCTTGTTTGATCATATGTTTGATGCAGGGATTATGGTCTAGAATAGCAGGGGTGGAATGTTGTGGTTTGAGGGGGGCCCAGATTTTCCTAAAACACTTCAGAGACCAAGATCCATACCAGGGGACTGTTTATCCCTGGATATCATAATTTTGTTATTCAATCCCACAGCCCTGCCAACAGTTGATAAGTGGGCAGCGAAGTCAGCTTGCTTTGTTTTCTCCTTTCCTTTTCAACTCTCCAGAGGAATTCTTATCTAGGTACCTATGTAGGGGTACCCTGTGGGTTGCTACCTTCAAGGCCACCACTGCAGTGAATTTCCAGCTGCGCAACTGGACCTGCTTTAGACTTCAGTGGAAGACAATGCAAGGGAGGGGAGGGGAGAAAAAGCGCTGGGATATTGGTGGGTTTAGCTTCCTTGGGGGGAAGGTTTTGGGAGAATTCTCATGTATCCTGTATCTGTATTAGATGTTAATGATTCATGTATGCTGCCTCTTTTCCTGCATGTCTTTTAAATACAACCTTTCTGTATTCCTCTCCAATTCACCAAGAGCCTTTTTATTTCACTGCCTTTTTTTCTTTAAAAAGAGTAAAGTAGAATAATCTTAGCCTGTCATGTTCTTAAAGAAAATCTACAACAGAAGACCTTGACTAACCTGTACTAGTGGGTGGTGTCCCTGCCTATGGCAGGGGGTTGGAACTAGATGAACATTGAGGTCCCTTCCAACCTTACCATTCTATGATTCTATGAGTCTATAAGTGAAGAAACAAAGCAGTCATCCAGGACTTTTCTTCTTTCCTTTTATATTTTAGTTCAAAGAATACTATAATTTTGTTTGCTATGGGAATTTGCTTACTCTAAGTCTTACTGAATGCAGCTAAAACTTACATCATCTACTATAATCTTTGCAAACCTTGTGACATGTTGTTACAAATGATGCAAAATTAATAATCGATATTAACTTTACTATCCAGGCAGAGGTTGTTAATAACTATGAAAATTGTTTATTAACATTAAATCTTGCCAGAAAACTTAGTTACAAGGTTCAAAATGCAGGGTTTGGAAATTTATATGCACAGGCAACAGGCAAAACTGCAACACTGTAAGAGGTACCCAGCAAAAGCAAACATTTTTACTGGGAGAGAAGGTTTTAGCAGTCAGTATGTTCCACTTGTGCTTCAATATCCTGCTTAGCCACTGGATGGACACAGGAAGCTCCTTTCTGCTTGTGGAAGAAGGCAATTAATGATTACAAGAGGTTTGAAGTATTTCCTCACAAAAATATTATCTGACGGTACCCAAAGCACATGAGGGGTTGCTGTCGGTGGTCTCAAAGCTGTTAGAGGCTTTGGAGTTTTCCCAGGCTTCTGGGTGCTGAGTAATGAGGCAGGCAAGTTCTGACCTGGTCCTGACTCTCTGGATGATCTGTGTATCTCCAGGACTTCTTGTCTTGGCAGGAGGCTTTCAGGTGCAGGCAGGATGCAATGCCATGTGCAGTCTCAGCATGGTGTCACAGTGACTGTGCAGGCTGATTGTGTGGAGGCATTTAGAGGCTGAGCCTAGTAAGCTCTTGGCAGGTAGTTTCCAGGCAGTTCAGGATGTAAGGCAGCACAAATACAATGGCAGAGAGCAGATATAGTGGCAGAGCACACAGATACAATGGCAGAGCACTCCTTGTGCTACCTGCTCATCCCTTTCTATCCATGCATCCCAAGACTAATGGGCCTTTGGACATAGATTAGCCAATCAGGATGGCACTTTGACAAGCTTGACCATATTAGGTGCAGTCAGGGATTTTGTCCTCTTTCCTGGGGTTACTTCCCCCAGCATGGAAGGAGGGGGAGCAGGGGAACATCCTATTTTGGCTGTTTAGGCCTACCACAACACATGGTTTTATTACTGCTTCATAATCAGAAAGATTTGCTACTTGAGTGTAGGACACAGAGATTCCTACTATTTGGCAGACTTCATTAAAATCTCAGGGCTATCAGGACAAGAATAAATTAAGGATGTGTAGAGGGAATTTGCAGAAAGATACATAACTCTACATATTATGAACTACTTATATGATTTAATCAGCTATGCAATTATCTACAAATATAACTTTTGGATCTCCAAAGTGCACTTTGTCAATGGTAGTCAGTTTGCCCAGGGCTTCAGGGTGTAGCTCTAGTAACAACTTCCAATGAGGAGTGTGAAGATGTGGCACATTATGGAAACTCCTGAAGCTGTCTCACCTCTTCTGAGCTCTCTGGAGGTTTCACAGCAGTTTGGGACTTAGTGATCCGAAAGCCATTGTGAGCAACACATTGTTCTGAACCAACATCAGAAATTCAGATTGTGGTGAGGGAAGAGAAATAGTTACTTAGGAGCCAATTAAATATCATGTAACTCTTCACATTACTCTCCATAGTTCAGAATAGAAAGGTACTTGAGGCAATTCCTGAATGCAGTTTTATTTCAGCTTTGGAATTTCTGGAGCTCCTACGTTTAAATCCGCAATTGCATTTCATAAAGGCGTATGATGTATGTTTTCTTGTCCGACGTGTGGCTTCATCTTTCTGTGTTAGACCTACAGATTTTTCTATTTTAGGATCCATTCAAGAAGAAGACTCTTTGAGTTCAGAATTTCCAGTCTTTCAGGAGGGACCCAAGAGACTTACTTAACATTGATGTCTTTCTTGATGATATTTTCCAGGATTTGCAGACAGGAGTCTGTTGTTTAACCATATTCAAATTTAAACAAGTGCTTCCAGACAGATTTCTATCAGGAGCTGTTGGATCACTCTATCACAACAGCTGTGAGACATTCTGTAAAGATAATTACCCTCACATACTCAACTGACCCTGTAAATTAAATTTGGATACACCTTTGAAATATAATTTGTCACACTATAGTTAACTTTTTCTCTGCTAAAATGTCATGCATTCGCCAGGTGCAGGGCAGGGGAAGAAGCAATAAGAGGGTTAATGGGAAGAATGGAATTGATTATAACTTGTATAAATTTCAGATGATGTAAAGCACCAGCTTTTTGCACAGGGAAGACTGCGATTAAAGACCTGGATAGTTCTACACAATTATCTTATACTCTAGGGTGGTGTTCTCTGAGTTACGAAACCAATCAACCACCCTAATTGCCTTCATTCAAAACCAGTCACCAGTTTGATTCTTTTAGCAGCCAAATAAGACAGCATAAATCAGGCAGTGTGAATGTTGGGGAATGCATGCCTGGGATCTGGCCAGATCTTATGTAAACCTAACCATAATATATTAAATCCATGGCCAGGAGAGGCTTGCAAGTCTCACTTGGTGCAGATTCTCCTTTTGGCTTTCTGCAGAGAGCTGAGTGTAGGGATGAAATGTTCCAGGTCTGAATGTGGACCCCAGTAATGGTGTGACTTTGCCATGGCTATGGTGTAAGCAAGGGCTGAACAGAGCCTTCACTTTGTAGTGGATTTATAAGCATTTTTCTGTAAAAGGTTCTAGAGGGATTTACTTTGCTCCCATTGAATCAAGCTGCTCCTGATGTTACTGTGCACAAGTTCAGGCCCTAGTCAGCTTTTCACTATTGTAAAAACATTTCTTTCTTTTGGTGGAGTGGAGCTAATTAATTTTCATTTCAGTATGCACTCTTTTAGTCTGTTTTGTGTGCATGTTCTGGGATCTTTTTTTTTTTTTTTTTTTTTTTTTTTTTTNCACCCTGAATGACTATGGAAACAATTAGAGATTGCACCGTGCCTGAGTAATCTTTCCTTGGTAAGCACTGAACTACTTTCCAGCTGTCAGTAGGACTATTAAAAAATTGCCTATTAAAAATTCACCAAGCCCAATCTGATTGTCAATTTAGGAGGTACAGTTACAGATAGGCAGTAAAAGACATTGTTGGGCAGACACCAGTGGTTAAAAGCAAATAGCTTAAGGAGGTGCTTAAAGTAGAAGAACAGAGAAGGGCTGTCACTGACGGACTTTTGGTGCAAAAAGTCTTGCAATAAATGTTGACAAATATGCACTGCAACAAGTGTTGATAAATATGCACATGAATTTAATGTGAAGAGTCAGTATGGAAAAAGGGGAACCTTTAAAGAATTTAGACAACGTCTATTAATGTCAAATTTGTGCAAGAGAAGACTACAGGTGACTGCTAAACTGACAGAATCAAGCTGGGAGATGCAGAGCATTTCACTGGTAGATGAAAACCCATGATTACCATGCAGAAGAATTTACATAGTCCCCTTTCTGATTCTGTCAGTAGCAAAAGACATTGATTTGATTTCCAACAAAATAAAAAGGCAGGCAATAAAAATAATGTTTTTTTTTCTTTCCAGAAAATGCTGAATCTGGGATACTTCTGCAGGAAAATCCTAGTTGTAGCCACACTGTGGTTATTATGACTAGTAACTTCTCGCTGTACAAAGACTTAAATATTAAAAAAAAAAAAATTGAAGATATAAATGTATCTGGAAAAGAATTATGTACTATCACAGCCTCACAGTATCACCAAGGTTGGAAGAGACCTCAAAGCTCAAGTCCAACCCATTACCACAGCCCTCAAGACCAGACCATGGCACCAAGTGCCACGTCCAAACCCACCTTGAACACCTCCAGGGACGCTGACTCCACCACCTCCCTGGGCAGCCCATTCCAGCAGTCAATGACTCTCTCAGGCAACAACTTTCTCCTCACCTCCAGCCTAAACTTCCCCTGGCACAGCTTGAGACTGTGTCCTCTTGTTCTGCTGCTGCTTGCCTGAGAGAAGAAAGCAACCTCCTCCTGGCTACAAGCACCCTTCAGGTAGCTGGAGACAGCAAGAAGGTCTCCCCTGAGCCTCCTCTTCTCCAGGCTAACCAATCCCAGCTCCCTCAGCCTGGCTGTGCTCCAGGCCTCTCCCCAGCCTCATTGCCCTTCTCTGGACACACTCAGGCACCTCAATGTCCTTCTTCAATTGAGGGGCCCAGAACTGGACACAGGACTCAAGGTGTGGCCTAAGCAGTGCAGAGTCCAGGGGGAGAATGAGCTCCCTGCTCCTGCTGGCCACACTCTTGCTGATGCAGGCCAGGATGCCATTGGCCTTCTTGGCCACCTGGGCACACTGCTGGCTCATGTTCAGGTGGGTGTCAATCAGCACCCCCAGATCCCTTTCTGTTTGGCTGCTCTCCAGCCACTCCCACCCCAGCCTGTAGCTCTGCATGGGGTTGTTGTGGCCAAAGTGCAGCACCTGGCACTTGGATTTGTTGAGCTCCATCCCCTTGGACTCTGCCCATCTGTGCAGGCGGTCGAGGTCCTGCTGCAGAGCCCTTCTGCCCTCCAACCCAGCAACATCAGCCCCCAGCTTGGGGTCAGCTGCAAATTTACTGGTGCCTGACTCGATGCCCTCATCCAGATCATCACTGAAGATGTTACAGAGGATGGGGCCCAGCACTGATCCCTGGGGCACACTGCTAGTGCCAGGCCTCCAGCTGCATGTGGCACCATTCACGACCACTCTCCTGGCTCGGCCCTCCAGCCAGTTCCTGACCCAGCACAGAGTGTTGGCATCCAAGCCAGCCACGAGCTGACAGCTTAGCCAGCAGTGTGCTGTGGTGGGGACAGTGTCAAAGACCCTGCTGAAGTCCAGGCAGACCACATCCACAGCCCTCCCCACATCCACCAGGCGGCTCACTGATCATAGAAGGAGATCAGGTTGGAGAGGCAGGATCTGCCCTTCCTAAATCCATGTTGGCTGGATTACTTACAGCTTTCCAGATGCTTAAAACTCATTGTTTTACAAGTTTTCTAATAGATTGCATCTAAACTGGTGAACAGGATGCTTAGATTGTAAAACAATGGCAGACATTTACCATAACTGTCAAAAAATATCTATTGCCTGTTGCTGAGTGTTGGTTGAATCAGCTGGAAGATGCACTCTGACTTCCTTAGGCTGATAAGTGGAGGTAGAATGCACCGTTCTAAAATAGTGAGCGCTCGAAGACACAAGAACACTTGACAGTCAGTTTCAAGTAAGGGGAGGTTTTTATAACCAATGACTTCTGGTTAATTTTATCCAATTGATGTATCATTCATGGCTTCATAGCCAGAGGATATCTTGGGCAGGGGAGAGGAACAGGGAGGCAGCTTGTGTTGGCTATGAATGCATGTGCAGGAAGGAAGTTGCAGAGGTTATGCATGATTTGGTAGAGCAGTCAAAGGAAGGGCAGGAAGGACTTTTTTTAGGGAGATCTGACCTAAGTATAAACAACACTTGAGACTATTCAGAAAATTGCAACAATTCCTTGGCTGCTTGTGCAGTCTCTTCTCAAGCTTGTGGGCCTGCCTGCTGTGAGGTGCTACTTTTGTAAAGAAACATAGATCTGCTGGGCTGAAAATAAGCTGAGAAGCCAAAGGGGGAAACTGGGGCCTCTTTTCCCAGCAGTACCATGAGTGCTTGAACAGAAAGCTCCTAGGGCTGATGTGCTGGTTGGAGGCTAATTGGAAAATTTTAACAGAGAAAACTACATTATAGGCTGTGAAGAGAAAAATGATGGTGATGTCTACTTCACTCACAGCCTTACTGAGATGGATAAGGCAGAAAACAAAACAAAGATAGACACTCAGGCTTGCAGACACTCTTGGGCACAGTGTCTTGTGCTGCCTAGCAGCTTCTGGCTTTTCTCCTCTCTGCCAAGTAACCTCACTAACCACTTTCCTTCTAACCCCTCTGGCCAATCCACCTAATTCACCTTGAGCGTGAAGCAAACCCTGGGGTAAGGTACAGGGGTGGGGAAAAGGTGGAAGGGTGGTTGGGAGCCCCTCCTGGGGACCCTGATTTCTGGGAGGGGGACTGTGTTTCTCTAGTCCCTTTAACTTGTCTATGTCTGTAACTATTCCTGTCTGTTGTGTCTATCTCTACTTGTCCATTGTGCTGAGCTGTAAATAGAGCTTCAGTCCTTAACTTCCAGCTGGCTGAGTTTAGTCCAGGGGATTTTGCAAATTGTGGGGGGGCAGGGGGCTCCCAAACCATCACATCTGAGGTTGACTGTGCTCAAGTAGAAGTCCTCCTGCAAGTTTCTCCTCCAAAACCCAAAATGAAGTGATCTAATGAAGAAACCTAAATGTGCACAAGTCCATGGGGCCTGATGAGATCCACCCACGGGTCCTGAGGGAACTGGCAGATGAAGTTGCCAAACCACTGTGCATCATATTTGAAAAGTCATGGCAGACTGGTG
>VWZE01002860.1:0-10800 GCA_013396675.1 Eubucco bourcierii
TTTTACAAAGTGTGGCGAGGCAGGGAACTCCCAAACCGTCACACAGAGCATGCAACCACTCCAGTACCACATGTACATGATACACTGAATAATCCCAGCAATAGCACTGGAAGTGCAGACACACAAAACTAATTCCCCTACCCCAGGCTACTCAAACAAGCTAAGCAGAGGACAAGCATTTTATTTTTATAATTTCCAGAATTAAAGGAGATGTACAAAAGACAGGACTAAAACTTTGCTTTCAACAGAAAGTTTGTCATCCTTTATTTTTTTTAATCAAAGGCAGCAAGAAGTTTTGTTAGTGAACTTCATTCAGATCAGTAGTGTTGTGTAAATATTTGCTCAACTCTGCCCACTTTTTTTAAGCTCTTGGTCTTCCTTTGATGAATAGACAAGCGTGCCTTAAAGAAATTATCATCTTGGCTGGTCCATCTCAGTAGTTTACAGATTGACATCAAGGAACTGTACATTTGTGGTACTTATATCCAAAGAGCCCTAATCTTTGAATGGTAAACCTCAAGCCATATGGGCTGACTAAAAGTAAATGACAGTCATAACACTACATGTTCGCTAAATGAGAGAAGCTATGAACACATCAGTCTATGGCTAGTTGGATTTTAACCTGAAAGGGACAAGAAGTAGTGACAAAATAAATATTATATTCTTGAGGTAAAACAGGTTGCGAGTCAGAAACAACACACACATCACATCCTAAATACAACAACAAAAAACAAACACTAACAACCCCAAATGGAACGTCAACGAAAACCTAAAACCAAACCACCACACACTCCAATGCTCTTTTTAATGACAGGTTTGAAGTTTTGTCTCATTAAATACAATTAGCTTTATACAATTCCCTTCATGTCACAAGGGCAAAAGGACAACTATATGGCTGCCATTTTAAGAGCACATAACTGAATAACCCAGAAAACAAAAGGTAAATTCTCCAAAGGTGTATTCTAGAAAGTCTTGCAAGTTTAGTCTATTTTTACCACTTATCAACAGTAAAGCTAGATATTAAACTTTTGCCTAAAATTAACTGATTTAAATGTAATTGTTTCTTATTTGATCTGCCTCCCACTCCAGCAATCTCACAAGCAGATTCAGTAACAGTTGACTAAGGGATTCAATGCACTGTGATATTCTTGCTCTCTGAAAAATTTGTTTCCCACGCTAGTTCAAAAAATACATACCAAAATTTGAACACAAGAATAAAAAACCCTTTGAATCTGAAATTTGGCATTAAACTACATTTACAAGTCTGTTCTACAGAAACAAGCTTAAGAAGGAATAAGAGAATTAATTATTGCCAAATGAACTTGGAAAAGCTTTGCTAAAAAGCAAAAAGCACAAGAATGTGCTTAGGAACATAAAGTTTTAAGTGTCACATTAATGCACATACACATTTCTAAATACAAGGTATAGTTCAATTTCAGCATTCTGTTCATTCTATTATGGAACCAGCATAAACAGCTGTGAGAGTTTACTTAAAGAACTTTTGACACAATGGTAACGTTTATCACTTCCTTAGCAATATTAACATAAAACACTGTTTCTTTTTACTATATTACAATTATTCCAGTGACTTTAAACAACATACCAGAATGCTGAAGCACACTAACGTCTTAAAACATCAATTCCTCTTTAAAGGCAATGCAAAATGACTTCGTGTATTTTGCAGCCATACAGGTCTTGTGGAGGTGGTCAGAGAGCTGGTTGGAATGTAGGAGTCCCTGTTAGGCTGCAAAAAGCAACAAGGAGGGAGTTTCGTCCACGTTTTTTTCCTTCTTAACATAATACATATGCACACACACGTCTTCATGTGTGTATGTGCATACCTAGAAACCACTTGGTTTTTGCACACTTTTATTTTTTGAGTCATGCCCCTTAACACGGGAAGGGTGAATACAGGCCAACTTTTCTTTTTCTAAACTTTATTTTGCATGCTGGAAAGCCAGGATGAAAAAGAATTACTAGTTCAAGGTGTGTGGGGGAAACAGGGTATGGTCCTGCCTTACACTTCATCAGCCAACTCCCGGTGGTGTGATAAGCAAGATCCCTTTCTTGGGAGCCTGTCCAGGGCTGCTATAGAAAGGTTTAAAATGGCAGTTAATCACTACTTCTTTGTGCAAAAGTGTACAGATTTTGGATTTGTAGTTAACTTTTTTTAGGATATTGGGTTTTGTGTATTTTCTTCCCCACTCACGTGCATAGTCATTCTCCCCTTCATCGTCTCACTTTTTTTTTGCTGCATGGGTGAAGGCAGCCAAGCCCTCCTGCAGTGCTGGACTGGGGGGACTGGAGGTGATCATCCCCTTTGGTTTTGCCCTTCCATTGGCTTTTTACAACCCCTTCAGTAGGAAACAACATCCCTACAGATGGAAGCAGAGAGTTTTGGAGAGAAACCATGACTGCTTTTCCCAAGAAGGTTTGGGCCTGATGACCCTTGCTGTCCACCCCCCTCCAATATGAACAAGTTGCCCAGGGAGGTTGTGGTTGCTCCCTCCCTGATGGTGTTCAAGGTCAGGTTGGACGAGGTCTTGAGTAACCTGTACTAGTGTACTATGGCAGGGGGTTGGAATTAGATGATCCTTGAGGTCCATTCCAACCTTACCATTCTATGATTCTATGTGTTCAAGGGTTCAATGAATTCTGTGACTAAAACTTATGTATGTTCCAACTCACTGGTTGACAATTTAATACAGGAACAGCCCCCCATAATGCTTTTAAGAATCTGAACATAAGATCCATATTTATTCAACTTTCCCTGCACTACTTCATCAAATGCAAATTTTGACTCGCTCTTAAAACTGTTTGCTGCAAGCTTCCTTGCATTTAACTGCAGGGCAAGAACATGCAGGCACCCGAAGTAGTAAGTTCTAACAGGTTAATGTAATTGCCTTAAGTTGCACACTTCAGAATCTTGGCAAACCTGAAACAGCTTAGTTTCTCCTTACTGATAGCAGCTATCTTCCTCTTCATTTGAATGGAAAAAACACTGTACAAAAATAACAAATGCCTAGGATACAACACCAGCATCTTATTATTGTACAAGCCACATGCTTGATTCCATTCCATGATAAAAAATTCAGGTGAGAGATTTATCCTGAGTAAATCAGGAGATTTACTCAGTTTGGTTTGGTATTGGTTACAAAGAAAGGTCTCTGGGAACTACAGAAGGAAATGTCTATTTGAAAAGTCATTGTTCTCTACTTCAGTGTCTCCTCATAGGGGATGCTTCAGTCATCAGCCTTTGTTTACAGACTTTAATTGCTATTGTGTTAGTCAGGGAAAACATTATGCCAAAGTCACCCAAAAGGGTCACTCAAACATTCCTGAAGAAAAAGCCCAGGGCAAATTTATCTAACCCTACCGTTAGAAAGTAATGGAGTGCTAAGTTACTCCACTTAACGAGTCTGATGGGTTAACTAATCATACCAAAACAAACTCTAGACCTTAAAGAGATTTAGAAAGCTGGTCTTTCTAATGGGCACTTTAAAATGTACAAAAGTGAGTTCCCAACAACCCAGGCTAAAACCACTTGTACACATACCTTCTAACATGGAGGGAATGACATTTTCATACCGTGTATTTTACATAAAAGGTAAATAAAATTCTGCTGATTGAAAGGCTACTTTCAAGTTTTTTTAGCTGACGAGTAGCCAACAGACTGGAAATAGTAAATTATTCTTGGACTTCCATTCTGAGACGTTGGAACCCAGCACACAGAGGAAGCCACTACAAAACTAAATTGAAAATAAGTATAATTAATATATTTTCCTAAGTCAAGCTTAAGAATGTGTGGCATCAAGCTAGTTTTGCAAGAGTAAATATATGACGTAATTGAAAAAATTTCTACCACAGACTTTTACACTTTTTGTCCGTGAGGGCCCAGAGTAAAGAATATAATTTGTTTCTCACATCCAGATGACAGTTCATGCTGTAACAATCATTAATTCTTACAGTTTACATCCAATATCTGTAACCGTTCTATAACTGACTCATTACATAGTCACTATTTGTCTCCAACATGGAAGAAGGATACACCACCAATTTGAGGCAGACAGCCAGAAGACACCAAAACAGGAAAAAGGGGGGGAAGTAAGCCAATACACATCAATACTTAAGACCTGTGCTACAGCAAGTATGTTTTAAAATCCAACACATAAGCATTCAAAATTCTTATTAGAACAAGCCATTACAGCACTGATTAGAAAGTAAAAATGTAACTGTTATGACCCCCAACTTAAGTAACCTATAAGGATATTAATGAAATAGTAACAAAAAAAAACCTAAAAACACCAAAACCCCCGAGAACAAAACAACAAAAAGAGCCCAACCAATGAAACGAAACCACAAAACCTCACAAAAAGCACCAAGGTCACAATATACTTAAGAAGGACAAGGTCAGAAAAATATGGTTACCCACATTAGCTCTGTATACAACAGAAACTATGACAGGCTGTAGTATAAGCCCATCTACTCATGGATTGGAGACATGTGTCTAAGCTTCTTTCATAACACCACAGTAACTACCACCCTAACAGGGTTCAATGAATCAGGGGTCTTGGAAGAGCAACTTGGGTCTTCGTTAAATACAAATACAGACTGCCTCAATTTTCATGAAAATTTGGTTCTCTCAATTCCTCCTTCTGGTCCCAGCTAACTTAAGAGTGAAGATACTGGGTAAGTTAAGGCCTACCGTAGTCACAAGAAAGTCGGGAACCATTTTGTGAACTGAAGAATGATCATACTAAGCCCATACCCAAAACATAAATCTCCCTAAACATCTGATTTACGAGAAAAAAAAAAAATCAAAACCAACCCACAACCTTATAGACATGATCAGAGATTAACTCAGCAGCAATTTTCATCCTACTTTTGCAATGATGAGGGGAGGGGGAAAGAAAAAAAAAAAAAAGGAAATAAGCAAAGGACTTTGGGAATACCTTTTTGCTCTAAACTTCACCTTGAAAAAACTGATACAGTCACAAACCAAAAGCTCCTTTTTCTTCGCCTTTAGGCATTTCAGCCTAAAGGGGTTCTCACAAAAACATTCAAGTAACTATTTACACTGGAAACATATTACTTATGTGAAAGCATATACTGTTAAGAATAGCAATTATCACATTACTGATTGGTAGGTATAGTGAGAGCTTTATTTTTCCCAGACCAACTGCAAAATAGCCAATCACTGTATACGATGTTAATATGAACCTCAGCCTAAACAGATTACCAGCTCTTAATGCTAAACAGCTGTAAGAATTTTCAAAGTTGTAATATGCAGTAACAGCAAGGCACTGAAAACAAAATTCAGCATTGTGTTAAGAGTTCTAGCTAAATACATTGTTTTTTGATAAAGTTGGAGGCTCAGTGAAAGAACAGAATTTATTTATATGAGAGTACTATAGAGTATGTAGAGGAAAAAATGTCAGAGATCTGAGACAATTTAAATACTGCAGTAAACATTGAATTCCTCAGCAAGGGCAACTTATTCAACTGCTAATCATGCCTCCACATAAAACATGAGAGCTATCAGCACGGTGACATTACATGGCAGTTTCTTTGCCCACACACAGGTCTTTTCAGATTTTTGGTGGAAAACACAACATATGCCTGTGTAAATTGAGGGGGTGGAGCGCAGGACAACAGGGAGAGATAAATCAAGCTGTGAAAACAGCGACTCTCCTTAAAAGCACTGGAGACATCAAAAACCATTTCTCACATTGCTGGTGCTTTTTAAAACATAGAAGAAAAATACATAAAGTAGTAGTCCTGAAACTGGTGTGATCCCTACATACTCACAAAATAGGAAAGCCCTGACTTACTTACAAAGAAAAAGATCTGTTTCAAGTCACTCTGGAAAGTTATTTACGGGACTGTGAAAAAAACATGTACTTAAAGAGAGGCCTTGTATGGTTTTCGGAATTCAGAAATTTTTGCTCAGAAACAGCTGCCTTAGAACAATGATTTCCCCTGATGTGACAAAATGATGGCAAAGAAAGTGAAGACCTTAACAGTGGTAATTGTCTTGGAATCACTTGTTGCTTATCAAACCTTGCTTGCCATCCACGGCAACTACACTTCCCTTTTGAACTTTCATAAAAAGCTCTGATCGAAACCCTGCTTTGAAATTACTCCACTGCACATGAAGCACAATTGAAAATGAGTAAAGTAAACCAATAAAGACAGAATTTCAGAGCTGCAACAGCTAGACTTTTTACCTTTTTAGCATCCTAATTTAATTTTCTTTATGTGGCACAGTCGACTTGCTAGAGGGCAGGGATGCCATCCAGAGGGACCTGGATAGGCTGCAGAGCTCACAAAATTCAACAAGGTCAAGAGTAAGGTCCTGCACCTGGGTAGGCACAATCCCGAACACAAATTCAGGCTGGGTGGTGAGTAGCTGGAGAGCAGCCCTGAGGAAAGGGACCTTGGGGTGTGGGGTGATGAAAAGTTCAACATCAGCCTGCAGTGTGTGCATGCAACCCAGAGTTCTGGGCTACATCAAGAGGAGCATGGCCAGCAGGGCAAGGGCGCTGATTCTGCCCCTTTACTCTGCTCTTGTCAGACCCCATGTGGAGTACTGTGTGCAGTTCTGGAGCTCTCAGCACAGGAAGGACATGGAACTGTTGGAGTGGGTCCAGAGAAGGGTCATGAAGATGATGAGAAGGCTGGAGCAGCTCTCCTATGAGGACATGCTACAAGAGTTTGGGCTCTGCAGCCTGGAGAAGAGAAGGTTTCCAGGAGACCTGATAGTAGTCTTCCAGTATCTGAAGAAGACCTACAGGGAGGCCTAGGGAGGGACTATTTACAAGGTCTTGCAATGACAGGACAAGGGGCAATGGGTGTAAACTGGCAGAGGGGAGATTTAGACTGGATGTTAGGAAGAAGTTCTTTACAGTGAGGGTGGTGAGGCACTGGAACAGGTTGCCCAGGGAGGTTACGGTTGCTCCCTCCCTGGAGGTGTTCACAGCCAGGTTGGACAAGGCCTGAGGTTTTGCCGTCCAGTTACTGGTACCCCCTCAAATATCAAATCCCTTTTTCCTTTTGAAAGAGCACATAATTACTTGCTAAAAGAAATAAACTGTCCTGCAGTAGGTGAAACAAATTTGAGCCTACTCAACTGAGGAGCAAAAGAGAAATAAATTCAGCAATGAGGTATCTTCAAATGGAAACAGGATCTCAAAAGGCGTAATACTTTTCCCTCTAAAGCCAAGTGAGGCTTTCTAGAAGTCTGTTCTACAGATGAATGGAGCACACACAACATACAAATATGCCTCTTCATATTTAATCACTAGAAATGTGATTAGAGGCCCAAGTGCGACTGAAAACTATGATGCAAGATTCACACCTTTCACACTTTTCGTCCTTCGTTTTATACACAGGAGGAAAAACAAACAAAAAACCCCACTCCAAATTAATTCGGATAAATTCCATTCTTCAAGTACCTAGCCTAAAACTATCTGTAATAGCAACGCCTCTTTGACCTCTGGTTCCTCAAAAAGCTTATAACAAGGTGCTACATTTGGAAATTTCATCCATACTGATACAGTTACATGCCCACAGTGATAAGATAAAATTTCTCTTGTCTCTCTCCACGCAAGCCACAAACACACAGACACATGCGTGAGGGTAGGACTGAATTGCTCCCTCACAATCTGAACAGTTAGGAAAGCACATGAAACAGGAAATTTCTACTCTTATTCCTAGAGAAGACTTTCCTACCTTCAGAAGTAGAGAGGGATGACCCTGAGGACAGTTACTGTCAATGCTCCCTCTTCCCACTACCAACAAGGTATCAACCATAATAATTACACAACAATCTGGAGTTCCAAGCGTACCAGACACCTGAATATTCCCTAATCCTAAAACCACTTAAAGAGATTTTTATGAAGTCACATGAAAGGCAGAACTTATTGTTAAGCTATTTTTTAAATACACTTATGTCAGAGCATGGATTCTGTCTAATCAGATCTCAGAAAACTGCAGTTCCACTGATGGCAAAACAATCATTAATGAATTTGTGTAATCTTTCACCATTAAGCCAAAGAACTTCTGAAGGGGATTAATAAAGAAAAAAGCAGTAATATCCATTTAATCCCTCTGCAAGTGGAAGTTTTTCAGAAGGAAGTAGTAAAAATTAATCTGTAATGCTTACTCCCATTTTGATTTCACTATGTGTAAGGGCAGGGATATTTGTCAAATTAAATTTTTTTTTAATATTAATATACTTAATCTCACTGCGTAACTTATTTTTAATCAGGTTCTTTGCATGGTTATGAAAAACATTACACAGATGAAAAACCAGAGGCAATCTAGAACACTTAAGAAATAACTAGCAATAATATAACATTAATTCAACTAATTGAAATTGGAAAGAATCTTGCAGTCGATATACCAATTGCCCCCTAGGGGAACTCAAGAAGCTCCTTTCTGCTTAAGGCAGAAGGCACTTAGAATTAGTTACAGAATTCCTTACAAAGAACCTTTTGAGTATTTACTCACAAAACAGTATCTCCAGATTCCTGGGGCGGAATTAAAGTTTCCAGACAATACCTAAACATTTGCAGAGAGTTCTCTTGGCATCTTAATAGCCATTGAGGCTTCTTTATCTCCCCAAGGTCTAACATGGTGCTGGGAGAGAGGCAGACAATCTCTGACCTGATCCTGGTTCCTCCTGGACTCCAAACTTGGCACACAGGTTTGCAGATGGGGACAACATCACACCGGCTAAGCAAGCCTATCATGTGAAAGCATTTAATGCTTATTCCTGGTAAACTAAAGTAATTTCAGGTATAAACACCCAAAGCATCAGGACTTGTTATCATGCAGCAAAGCTGGCTTGGGACTCGGCAGACATAATACTGCAAAGCACATAAGGCAAAAGCACGACAGAGCACAGCAGAGTAATGAGGCAAAAGCTCGTACACAGTGGCAGAGAGCACTGAGGCACAGCAGAGAGCACAGCAGAGCATGTCGTGTTTGCCTGCTCATCTCCTTCTACCAACTCAGCCCACGATGGTCACACTGCTTACCCAACCAGAATGTCATTTTCCCAAACTTCACCACATTAAGTGAGTTAGGGTTTGCTTTTACTCTTTCAGGACAAAACACAAAGAAGTGTATAAACACGTGAGAGAACCCTGTTTACAACTTGGAAGGAAAGAAGGGAACTTGATGGCACCAGGCCTTTGTCTTCCTTTCCCGCATTTGCTTCCCCCACCAGCAAGAGAGAGGGAGAACAATGAACATGTCTGAACGAGCCAGGAAATGTTTAGGCCTAACCTGGCCTTCCACAACACTACGGTGTTCATATCATTCCCTAAAACACACATGGTTATGAAACATGATAGGCATGCAACTGTCCAGAAGCATACAGACACAGCCAACTGTCTTTGGAGAATGTAGGTTATGTAATTCATAATCACACCTCAATCATTTTGTAAGTTTTTTATACATTTCTACATAACTGCAGAAAAGTCTAATCTGCAAACATTTTACAGTTCAAACTGAAGACCACAGAGAACTTGAAAAATACACACAAGAATAGACTTTTTTTTGTATACTAGAAACCTAAGGAAGATACTGAATTTTATCAGGTATTATGTCAGCCAGCATGACGCATACATTAGCTACAGCAATTTATTATGCTTTAGAAGTCAGAAAAACAATACAGGCAATAAAGTCAAGCTTTTTTACTTTTTTCATCCTGTACAAGACTGGCCAAGCGTAAGCAGAGCAGTATCCCTCTAAACACCAAAGGTAGACATTAAATTGCTCAGCAATGTTACACTTCACAACCTAGTTTGCACAGTACTCTTAAAAGAGACTAAACTTAAACATATCCTGTTATTTACTAAATGCTCTGTTCCAGCAGGAATATAAGAGGGAAAACAACACAATATACAGGCGAAAAAAAAGCCTCCAAGGTATGCATTCAGAAGGAACTGCCATCTTAAGAGGCTACTCCCTAAGTTATATGGCTACTTGGCCAAATTTGGATTGCAGGGTTCTAGACTACCTCTGAACCATTAGGAAGACTCTTTTGAAAACAAAAGGATGCAAGATCCACTGATTACATTAAAGGAAATACATTTTATTTGAACACTGTAATTCTAAAACACTTCTAACTTTGCAAATAAGAACAGTCCTAGACTTTATGAGGCAAGCTCCAGCAACACTGACTGCAAAACAAACTATTCCAGGTAACAGCATTAAGGACAGTTAGGTTACCACACTACCAATCACTCAAGAAAGGCAACTGTAATCACTGAAATAAAGTCCCTTCAGATGAGATAGCTGGCACTGTTAGAAGGGAACTACCAGCTACACCACAGTCAGAATAGGACCTGCACACAGTAAGGCCAGAAGTGGAAGTGAAAAATGAAGATACAACTTCAAAGGAGCCTCAGTAGTTGGTCACCATGACAAAAATAATGTGTTAGGCCATCATAACTCAGCAATGTAAGAACTTGAAAAACAATGGGAAAAAACACACACACAAAAAAGAATAAAACGATACAATTATATTTTGGTCAAATTACAGTATCCAAGAGAAGGTCAAGCAGTCATTCTNAAGGGAAAAAAAGAAGCAAAAAAAAAAAAAAAGGAAAAACCAACCACAACCAACCACACACACAAAAAGGCAAACTAAGAGCAAATCAGCACATAGGGGGTTATAAGCTTTATAGCCTTACCAGAAAGCAGATTTTTATAGCATTGTGTAAAAGTATACTGTTAGTAACTGTTCTGCAAGCAGATTCTCCCCCCCCCCCCCCACAACAAAAAGCCACA
>VWZE01002860.1:15930-29589 GCA_013396675.1 Eubucco bourcierii
CATCGAGCCGTTCAAAACACAGGGCCGAGCCCCGCCCTCCGCCTCCGCCTTGCCTGCCCCCCCCTCCCCCCCCAGCTCTTCCCGCTGCCGGCGCGCAGGCGCACTAAGCTCCCAAACTGCGACAGGAGCGCGAGGAAGCTGTTCCTGCCCCGCCCGCAGTTGCCGATTTCACCACGCCTGTGCGGCCGCGGAAGCTCTCCGCAGCACTTCAGCAGCGCCTCAGCTTGCGCGTTACTTACTGTCCACTGCGGTGGAGCTGCGGCTCGTTTCTGAAGCCTTCTTGTGGGTGGCTGAGGGGTCCCGAAACACGGACTACGCGGCCCTAGGGCGACTGGTGCCCCTGGCTCTTCCCGCTAGGTCTCCGCAGCACGCCCAGCGCCGCCTCACGGGCGGGCCGCAGTGGTCCGTGGCAGCAGTGCCGCTCTGCAGCCGCGGCTCCTCCCCAGGCAGGCCTTGGGGCTGCACCTTAGCTAGGGCCCAGAGCCATGACTGGCAGTTTTACTGGTTTTCGTGGTGCCCAGCATTTTCAGTGGTTTTCTGCGGTGTACCTGGTTGTCACCCAGTCCTCAGTGTTAAGGTGATGTGGAGAAGTGCTGATGGTCGTGTTTGTACAGAAAGGCCCAGGAGTGTCCCAAGTACCTGAAGGCTGGCTAGGCAAATTGATTTTATGTAATAGAGGCTCTGAGGTGAGCTGACATCACTGTGATGTCAGAAAATCAAACGACTACATTTTGCTCTACGAAGAGAGACGACATTGTGATGAGTAGGTCCTTGGAAACTTAATGTCTTTCTTGTCTACGGAACAAGGAAACACAGGGTTGGGGGAATGCTTAAAAAATCCCAGCCAAACAAAAGCACTGATGATACATGCATTGGATGATGGACTGTTCCAGATGCTCTCAGCTTTTGCCTTCCATTAGGGTGACAGACAATACCTGAGAGGGCAGTTGATGGAAAATGTGCAGTAGTCAAGACTTGGCCATGTAAGGGACTTTTTGGACTGTCTGTTTGTCTCAGCATTGCTGCCTCATGACCACTTCCTGGCCTCAGCATCCTGTTGTTGTGAAGGAGACGAATAGTCCCTAATGAAAACAACATGACATCCGCCCAAGACCGGCCGTGTCAGCTGCCCCTGCGCGCTACTTGGGTGGAAAGGAAACCATGGCGAGGAAGACTGTAGAGGCTGAAGGCATCGCAGGCTGACCCCTCGCCAGCATAACCACCATGGGCACCTGGGCATGCGTGCACAGTGGACCATGGGGTGGCACGTATTACAGTGAGCCCTGTGGAAATGAGCAGGCAAATCATGGGGACAGGGACTATAAAAGGATGGATTGCGTACTCCTCAAGTGGGAAGAAGAAAATACCAGAAGAACTTCAACGGAACCAGCAATGTGGATTTTCGTCATCAACACCGACGAGTCGGCAGAACATCGTGGGATCCCCGGTTGTGGTGGTGGTAATTAGTTGTATTTTCTACTGTTCTCTCGCTTTAGGGATTCTAACTTTCTTCTCTCTTTTTCCCTCTGTCCTATTGCTCTGATTGGTTGTTGCAGCAAATAAAGTTTATAAGGTTGTACGGCACTTGACCTCATTTGTGTCTTAATCTCGCTCTAGGGATCATTTAAGAACCCTCCCCAATATTGGATTGGGACAGGCCAGCAGTTGTCAGATCACAGATGACTACCATCTTCTGAACATCTTTAACGTTAGCTTCTACAACATTTGAAAGACAAGCAGCAAGTTTCTTGACTGATTGGAAGATCATTGTTTAATGAAATGTAGGTGGTCTAGATGGAGCTGAACACAAGGAGAACATGTGGTAAGACAACAGACTTTCAGGTGAAACTGTAAAACTTTACTTACAAAAAAGAAAAATCTTTCTGGTGAAAGTATGAAAATAGTGTCATCAAATCCTAGTCCATCAGCTAGGTACCTCATTCAAGCATAGATTTCCAAGAGCCATTCATCGCTTCAGACTGAAAACAAAGTGGGGAACATAAGAAAGTAAGATAGTACTCTCCTTTGACAAATTAAATAATTTGTATAATGAAAACAGGTGAACAGCTGTATCCTGGTCTGTATCAACAAATCAAATAGGTAATTTTCTCAGCAGAGCTTGGCAAGTTCATTGTGACATGATGCAATTTCTTTTGCTATGACATCGTAAGAAAAATTTCAGTTAAGTGAGCCTGAAACCTGTGTTGATACTGCCCAGACCCAGAGACAAGATCTTACATTTGGCCTTGTTGAACCTCATGGAGTTCATTTAGATGTGCCTACTTCTCAAGCTTGCTGTCTTTGTCTTGGTCAAAAGAATTGCTGGGGGGTCCTTCCAGGTTTACTATGTCTTTGTAGCATAAGACTTAGTAGTGTCATGATCCTGTAACATTAAGAGACATAGGAGACAAACCTATTGATCTGTTTTGCTTACAGACCATAGGGTAGCTTTGTGGACAGACAGCATCCCTGTGAGAACACCTTCTTGCACAAAATAGTCATATCTGCTTCAGTCCTCCCACACGTATTCTGTACCCAAGCAAACAGCACCAGTGATGGTCTGGTCCCTTGAGCGCAGCCCAGTGATGCACAGCAGAAATGACTGAGGGTTGTCACTCAATATACAGTAAAGTTTTTATGATGAATCCACCAGAGGATAATTTTTCTTTTTTAGATGTACTCTTAAAATTCTCTGTTTTGGCTCTTGCTAACTGCAATATGCATCACTCACTTTAATTAATTATAAGGGAATGTTTTTTCAAACTGGGAATGTTCATGGACTCCAACCTGACTAATTGAAGTGACCTGCACTTGAGTTTTCTGCCTAAGTTTGCCAGAGATACCTCAAGAACATTCATGGATGTTGCTGTGTCTGTTAATAATTGGGTCACTTTTTTTCTGAGTTCCCAATGACCATTTTGATTGAGGATAATCCCCAAGAATATACAGGCAAAGGTGCCAAGGTCTGTGGTGCCAGTCTACGGAAACCTGGGCCTAGCTAGCAGATCCTACAGACTTTGTCTAGAACTCGCTGTGAAGCTGGGCAAACTCATTTACAGAACTTTGTACTAATTCACTGAGGGACAGGAAAGGTGCTGTAGTTCATCCGTTTACCTTTTCAGCTGTACGCATAGAGCCTTGGCTATGGCAGATTGTCATATCTTCTCAGATAGTTTAATCCCTTGGAGAGTCAACTTCTGAATGAATCTTTTGTGAATTCAGGAGATTTTTGGCAGGGATTATGAGTAGGCAATGAGTTGAGCTGCATCTCTGAATGGCCTCAGCTTTCTTTATCCCAAGGGGCTTTTATTACAAGATAGTCTCCTCTGGATAAAGATTAGAAGATTAGACTCCTTCAAGAAACAGTGAAATTTGGGGGTGTGAGGTTTCTGCCCTTTTGCATGAAGCAAATTGAATGCCGTGGTTAGATTAAATTAGTTAGAATGGGCTCACAGTTGTTTCCCTCTTGCTGCTGACCAGCCCGATGGTCTCAGTATCCTTCAACAGTGCAATCAAGCTCAAATGAGTATTAAGACTTTTCCATGGGAAAATGAGGCTAAAACTATTATCTACCTATTAAAGTTTGTGTCTGGATTGACTAACATGCTTTATTATTTCCTAAACATACATGCATCTACTTTAGACAGACTTCCATGAGCCAACTGGATTACATACTCTACATTAAGAGTGGATACATGCTCCACGTTCACAAGCACAAGTCAGAGTATTTCTATAGAAATACCCTAACTGCTTTATAACTGACTTAGCCTCACGAAGCTTCAGTTGGACTGTTTCCTTTACTTGTTCCAGAACACTTGTGTTATAAATTGTGACCACAACGGATCGTAATTCAATTATAATTTTATTAATTATAGCAAGTAGAATATGAGCAAAAGCAGCGCTGGACGGCAGGGGAGTCTGCGCTCCGCCAACTGCCGCGCAAAGCAGTTCAAACAGTCCCGTTTTATATATTTTTCTTCCATGTTCGTGACGTAGTAGAGGTACTCTGCGCATGCTTGAGTTGTTGTTAGGGGGTCGTTTTCTACCTCCTGGTGGTCGTTGAGGCCGAAGTAAGAAGCCTTCCTCCCTTGTCCCATAGTTGACCCCTCATTCATATGTCCTTATATGGGGTTGTTTGTCATGTTTCTGTCGGTTCCTGGAACATTTAGCGGATGTCTTTTGCAGAAGTGGTATCTGGTGACTGTTAGCTTGTGTAAGCGATTTCATGTCTCTGCAGTTTAACCTTTACACTGGGCTTAACATAAATCTTAATAAACAATACCCTAATTTATAGCTCCTCACACTTGTTTCTCAGTTTCCTCTTCTTTCAGTCTTTTGGATTACTATAGAGTTAATAGATGGAGTCCTGCCAGCTCAGGCTAGAAGGAGATCCTGGCAACGTGTCAATCCTGGCACTGTGTCTTTGGGAAAGGGTTCCCAAGTTTCAGATTAAATTCTTAGCCAAGAAAGTTCAGAGGTTAGGAAAATAATATGAATCTCTTCTGCCCTTATAATAGCTAATAGCTCTTCATACAAATAAATGTTTTCTGTTACATGTTCACTGGTTGCATTGCATGGATGGATTTATTGGATCACTTTGTGTTGCACTACTAGAAACAGAGCTGCTGTTCTTAACCTTTTTCTATATAATTTTCTAAACCTCTTTGTTTCTAATCTTGCGCTTTCCTAATATCTAACTATAGTTTTTCTGTTTGTAAACAAGATCTAATACCTTCCTCTCTTCCTCACTTCTGATTAAGGTAGTGTTTTGTTCTTCTGCTTCAGGAATTTCTTCCTCCTACATTTAATGTATTTCTTTTTGAAAGTACTTTACCTCCTCATTTTTTTTTGTCATGGGAGATCCTATGTGTGATACAAGGAGTGCAACAGCATCCAGGCACTGCAAGGGGTTTTAAATTGCCTTTCAGTTTTGCTAATTTGCAGTGACTAATGTATTCTTCACATGCAGCAAAGATGAGACCTGCTGCTTTAAACTCGCCAATGCTCCAAGGATTTTTCCCTTGTTTAGTAACCGTTATGGAGATCAACATTCTTTTCTCAACATATTTTTTAGCACAGCCTGCATGATCTGTTATATGTTGTCAACATCTTAGTGTACCTTTGCACAAACACCAACGCTAAATTTCAAGCCTGTTGCAGTTACATTGTGTTGTGCAAGAACCAATTTCAGATATGTTGCCCTTCAGAATTTAGTTGCTTCTGAGCATCCGGAGATATACCGAATGTACATTACCCCTATGTGCAGTTAATATCCTCACTGACAAGCATTCCAGTGTTACCACTTATGTCTCAGTTTACAGACTTACAGGCTACAAAACAAAAAATGGGGTGTGACTGCATCTTGAATGACATACCAGTGTTTCTTCTGTTTCTGAATTCATCAGACGAAATGTGAAATCAACAAAGACTCATTTCTGGAGGCATATCTGTGCCCAGAAGCTGGAACTGCATTTAGTCCTACACACAGTTCTTAGAGAGTAGTTTATTTATTCTGTTAGTGGAAGGATACCTTAAAAAGGGAATGTTAAATTCTCTTAATCCTGAGTTGCCTCAGAGTAATTGTACACATCTTCTGTGAACAAAGGAAGGTTCCAGAGAGGCATTATATTGGAAAACCCTCTCAGAACAGGATCATCAAGTGCTAACAGCTCTTTTAAGAGCTAACCAGCTCTTCCTAGTTTTCAGTGAGTGCTGTGAATCCTCCATTGTCCACTGGGAGTTGTGTTTTCATGCCTGGAAGGAGAAATGCATAATCCTATGTTCCTGTACCATGCCTTTCACAGGTTGATGTCCCTTGACTTGGAATGGGAGGCTGTTCACTTGATTGAGAAACTTTTGAGATTGAAATGTCCCGTTAAAGCCATTTTTTCACCTTCTGAATTGCCAGCGGCAGACCTAACTGTTTCACCCTTTCAGCTTTTCATCTGAACTCTTACTTCAGCCAGTAGTTGTGAGTCAGTGGATTGCCTGAGCACAAGTTTGGAACTCTGCATTGTATTACCTTAGATAATGTTTGCTGATGTTTGAGGAAGTGTTGATGATTGTGCTTGTACAAGAGAAGCCTAAGACTGTATAGCTGCTTGACAGCTAACTACCAGTTAGTGTTTGTAAGTAGTAGAGGCTCTCAGATGTAATAGAAGCTCTCAGATGTTGACAGAAACAAAAACAACGACTACATTTTATGTTAAGTAGTCTTATTATGGAAAGGAGCCAGCATTATTTTGGAATGGAGGAGGTTGTTCAAAAGAATTCCTTTAAAATTGTGTTATTCTTGTCATCTGTGGAACAGAGAAACCACCACCAACAACAAAAAGGATGAGGGAACACACCAGAAATCCCTACTGACAAAAAAGCAATAGTTACAAGTTCTGTACATAGTCTTGATGGACTTGGTGCTTCTAGCTTTTCACCTCCATTAGGCTGTCCAGACTTTGATTAGGGCTTGGAAAGTGTAGCATGACATGACACAACTTTTTCCTTTACAACATCATTAGATAAAACTACTTGATTGCATGTTGAAGACAGCCATTAAAAAGTCTTCATTTGGCTTCATTTGAGTCCCTGTACCTTAAGAATTGAAAAGAGTTTGATTTGATTAGCACCCAAGAGAGCCAGTGGCATCCAGGGTTTTATCAGGAATAGTGTGGCCAGCAGAGCAAGGGACACCTTGGCACTGGTTAGAACACACCTTGAGTACTGTGTCCAGTTCTGTGCCACTCAATTCAAGAGAGATGTTGAGGTACTGGAACGTGTGCAGAGAAGGGTGACAAAGCTGATGGAGGGGCTGGAGCACAGCCCTATGAGGAGAGACTGAGGGAGCTGGGATTGTTTAGTCTGGAAAAGAGGAGGCTCAGGGATGACCTTATTGCTGTCTACAACTACCTGAAAGGACGTTGTAGCCAGGTGGGGGTTGGTCTCTTCTCCCAGGCAACCAGCAACAGAATGAGTGGGACAATCTCAAGTTGTGCCAGGGGATGTATAGGCTGGATATTAGGAGGAAGTTCTTCACAGAGAGAGTGGTTGACATTGGAATGGGCTGCCCAGGGAGATGGTGAAGTCACTGTCCCTGGAGGTGTTCAAGACTGGATAAGGTGCTTAGTGCCATGGTCTAGTTGATTGGCTAGGGCTGGGTGATAGGTTGGACTGAATGATCTTAGAGTTCTCTTCCAACCTGGCTGATTCTATCTTGTGAAATCAAAATGCAACTTAATTAACAGCACCCTCTGAACTCGCCGTATTTAAGGAATAAAAAGAGTGCTGTACATGAAGTTCCTACAATCATATAATGCTTTAAGTGCTATCTGGTGTTTCTGAGAATGGAATGCTGAATTCTTCCGTAAGGCTTGAAAACTGTTGGGGTGGTTTGGATCAGAACCAGATTCTCTCCAGTTCTGACAAGCTTTTCTTTTCTGTCATAGTCCTAGCCTAAGAACAATCAGCCTTAACTACTGAAGAATTAGATCCCTTTTGACTTGATGGTAGAATGAAGAGTCTTCAGAATTCATGTGAGAACATTGTCCCAAATCTGTGTTCTTTACTCTGTGTGCAAAACTCAATCCACGCACGAAGCTGACATATTAGTTTTATTTCAGTTCTGTGCAGAACAGGGTGGTAGGTGATGATTTGCAAAGCTGTAATGTCTTTTGAGAAATAAGCTGGGCCTTATATAAAGAATGACAACAAAGAGGGAGCTACAGTAAAATAGATTATTGGTTAGTCGTTTATCACTCCTAACTTTGCATTTGAAACCAGAATCTTTTGATATTCCTGCTGTCTTAGAGATTAGTTCAGACACCTCCAAGGTCTGATAACACCCCTGCAGAAGATCTTTGCTTGATCTGAATTTGAAGGAGGAATGGCATCTTGCCTCTGAGCCTGATTGTCAACTGATATCTTTAAATGTTGGAATCAGTCTGTTTTAACTTTACTTTGAGGGAATAATTAAGGGGCCTTTGTTAAAGAGTCACTTTAGTTGTCTCCTGGCTAATTTGTCTTTCCAAACAAATTATTATAAAACTGATAGAGTAATTATTTAAAATTAAGAGAAACAGAGGCCTCCTTCCAGTGTGTTTGCAGAATGAGATGGTTGCAGCTTTTATGAAAAGTCAAACCTATAGGAAACAAACACCTATCTTTTAACAATTTCAGTAAAACAGCAAAAAGACAATTTTAGGTGATCTGCATCAAAAGTTGCCTTACTTAAAGTGAATCTTGCATACATCAGGAAGTGACGATGATAGTCAACCTGCTTACAGTTGAAACATAGACAGAAAGTGAATGAACCCCCCCCCTATATTTAAATAAATCAGTACTTCAATTAAGCAAAATCTGGTAAACAATTGTCGTTTTAAAGAGGTGTTTTTTTTTCCGTAAGTCAGTCTTAATTAATTACTATATTTTTTTCCTACCAACCAATGCCTTCTTTTTTACCAGTGTAGTTAGATCCTTTTTGTAGGTAAATGATTTATTACTGTGTGTCATAAAATGATAAACCTCTGAAAAGGAAGAAGAGTTTTAATAGATGTGTTTGGAGAAAAGAGTCACAGATACTAACCCAATGTTCCTTCAGAACAGACTGTTTTGTAAGATGAGACCCTTCTTCAGGCTTGCTTTGGTCACAGCAAGAGACAATACCAAATGAATCATTCTACTATTGCTGAAACGTAAACCTTCCCACTCTTTCATCTTCCCTTCTCCCTTTCACATACATATATAAAAACAGTAGTACTCAACATTTGGGTTCACAAAGCAGAGTAGTTTTTCCCCTTGATAATGTCAGTGTAGGCAAAGAAAATCTCTATGGCGGACAGGGAAGATACTACTCTGAAGTACACCTTTTCTTCATCATTTACCCTATATGGACTCTGAAACATGAAAAGCCTCATAAGCAGCTTAACTTGCAAATACATGACATTTATTTCCATTCTCAGATTTTTACCTTTAAAAGAGGTATAGAGGCAGTTAAGACACATGTGCTGCCTATGTAATGTGCTTTATGTCTTTCCAGGGAAACTAACATTCCAGGGACAACAATAATAAAAAAGTACATAACATGAAAAATAAGAACTACGAGAAATCTTTTGGGGAAAAACAGACACTAAAAGCATATTACTCCCAAACTAACAGCTTTTGAAGAAGATAGGAAAACTTAGTTCTTTCAAAGATTTTTGTGCTGGGAGGAGAGAGAAAAAATGAAATGCTGATCTGTTTTTTAAGGAAATGTCATAAGTATTTGCTGCTATTATTCAAAACCATCCTGCCTCATACCAGTTTCAATATGAAAGTGCGGACTGGAGCTGTGTTATCATGGGTCTTGAAGTTCAGATTGTAACGTGGGAGGCTTCCTGTTCTGGTTGCTGCTTTTGGTTTCTCAGTTTTCAGGCGCTGGCATTTTTCTGAAGGGATGGCAAGACAGGTGGAAGTTGGGTAGCTCAATGGTTTTCTGCTTTATGCTGGGTGGGTTGGTTTGTTTGCTTGTTTTTGGTTTGGTTTTTTTTTTCCTGCATTTGCTGTGCTTTTTCTGCAGGTAATCTAAAATAAGGTAATTGTGCATTGGATTATTAGCTGAGGTAATAGTGCATTATGTTATCTTATTTTCTATTAAACTATTTATCTCAATCCAGAGGTGTGTAGGGTATTTGTGTGTTACTTTTCCTCAGTTACTTCTACGTTGGGGGAAAACAGGCAATTAACCCCTTACAGTGTGTTAATCTTAGAATCATAGGGTTGGAAGGGACCTCAGAGATCATCTAGTTCCAACTCCCTGCCATAGGCAGGGACAGGTCACTCAAGGCCTTGTCCAACCTGGCCTTGAACACCTCTGGGAAAGGAACATCCATACCCTCCCTGGGCAACCTATGCCAGTGTCTAACCACCCTCACTGTAAAGAACTTCCTCCTAACACCCAGTCTAAATCTCCTCTCTGTTTAAACCCATTGCCCCTAGTCCTGTCATTGCAAGACCTTGTAAATAAAGCCTGTCCTCATTGACAGAGCTGCTCCAGCCCTCTGATCATCTTTGTGGCCCTCCGCTGGACCAGCTCCAGCACTTCCATATCTTTCCTGTGCTGGAGGCTCCAGAACTGTACACAGTACTCCAGGTGGGGTCTGACAAGAGCAGAGTAAAGTGGCAGAATCACCTCCCTTGCCCTGCTGGCCACGCTTCTCTTGATGCAGCCTAGGACTCGGTTGGCTGTCTGGGCTGCATGTGCACACTGCAGACTCCTGTTGAGCTTTTCATCAACCCAGACCCCCAGGTCCTTCTCCTCAGGGCTGCTCTCCAGTCATTCCCCACCCAGCCTGGATTTGTGCTTGGGATTGTGCCTACCCAGGTGCAGGACCTTACACTTGGTCTTCTNACTGGTCTCCAGGTGAACATTGTGCCGTTGATTACCACTTTCTGGGTGCGACCATCCAGACAATTCCTTATCCAGCGAGTGGTCCACCCATCAAGTCCATGTTTTTCCAGTTTGGTGACCAGGATGTCATGTGGGAGAGAGTCAAATGCTTTACTCTGGTCTAGGTAGATGATATCAGTTGCCCTTCTCTTGTCCACTGTCGCTGTGACTTCTTCATAAAAAGCCACCAAATTTGTCAGGCAAGATTTGCCCTTGGTGAAGCCATTGCTGGTTACCACCAACCACCTCTGCTTTGTTTTCCATTTACCTTAGCAGAGCTTTCAGCAGAATCTGCTCCATGATCTTGCCAGGCACAGAGGTGAGACTGACTGGTCTGTAGTTCCCAGGGTCATCCTTTTTTCCTTTCTTGAATTTTTCCATTCTTGGGTGTTACAGAAAACCAAGTTTATTACCATACAGTATGGAAAGTATGATGTAGATAATCACGTGTGATTTTACTTCCAGTAACATTGGATTAATTAGCAAATATTACGGACTATTTTAAAGTTTCATTATGAACATTTTACTTCATTGTATTTTTATTTTCTATAGAATTTACATAACTTTTACTCTATTTCTTTGCTTAATTTGTAACTCTTTTCACTTTTTATGTATAATTGTTACTTGTTTGTTTGTTTGTTTTAATTACAATCATGCCATAGCCAGTTTAGATTGCATTTGTTGGTTCTTATGTGTGGATTGTGTAAGAAGAAAATGAAGCTTTATTGTGTTCTGTGTTGATACTGAAGTTGAGTAACTTGGTAGAATGATTTACTGTATATAATAGCTTTTTTTGTCTTTGTAAGGGATAAATGGCAGTAAAATAATGCTGATAATAATACAGGTTTTATTTTAAAGGTTGTATTTTAAAATGTGTAGGAAAAGATATGGCTTACACGAATCCTTAACACCTAAGAGAGATATAGGATTGTCCCGATCCAATATCAGGGAGGGTTCTTAAATGATCCCAAGAGCAAGATTAAGACACAAACAAGGTCAAATGCCGTACAACCTTATAAACTTTATTTGCTACAACAACCAATCAGAGCGATAGGACAGGGGGAAAGAAAGAGAGAAGAAAGAATCTCTAAAGCGAGAGAACCTTAGAAAATGCAACTAATTACCACCATCATGACCGGGGATCCCGTGGTGTTCTGCCAACTCGTCAGTGTTGAGGAAGATCCACGTTCCTGGCTCCGTTGAAGTCTCCAGATATTTTCTTTTATTTCTTCTTCTTAGGTATATGCAATCCATCCTTTTATAGTCCCTGTCCCCACGATTTGTCTGCCCGTTTCCATGGTGCTCATTGTCCTCCATGCACGCATGCCCAGGTCCCATGGTGGTATTTTTCCATCCACATGGTGGTATTTTTCTGTCCACCCGGGCAGCGCACAGATGCAGCTGACAAGGCCAGTCTTGGGCAAATGTCATATTTTTTTCAAGGGACTATTCAAGGCGTACTCCTCCACAACAACCGGGTGCTGAGGCCAGGAAGTAGTGGTTGTGAGGCAACAATGCTAAGACAAACAGAAAGTCCAGGAAGTCCCTTACACCACCCCATGGCTCAGCATTGCTGCCTTCGTGGTGGTGTGAAAGGTAACAGTGCAGAGAGAGAAGGAGAGACTAGAAAAGGTGCACAAAAAATAAAAAATAAAATTTCCGTCAAATTTTCCAATAATAAACATAACCATATTCTTAACAGCAATAAACATCTTCAAGCAAACGTATTTTAAAACTAACTTTATAAAACCAGAACATCTTATAAACCAATTTTGAAGTTTGGGAGAATCAGCGGGAGTACACGAAGGCTGTTGAGGCTCAGAGAGGGGGCGGGAAACAGCAAAAGAACAAGATGACTGAGGCTCAAAGGAAATAACAAAAGAGCAGGTGCTCCGATTTGCCTGGGGGTCCATCTATGCAGCAGGAAAATAAATTTCCAGGTCTGGAATTCAAAGCACATGCGTTGTTTAGGCCTAAAGCACCTATCCTAAATATAAATGAAAACATCCGTATATATATATACACATATATAAGAAAAAGGTTTAAATGATGGATACAGCATCAGGCTTTGATTATCGAAAAATACGAATGCCTCATCAGGTGAGGCAATAGATGTAAATTGCATCTTGGATACAACATGTTGGATTAACTGAACAAAGCAAGGAATAATACAAAAACATCAAAGCAGAAAATTCACATAACAGATAAAATAAAAGCCGTTTTACCCATGGTGGTCCAGGTAACCAAGACCACAGGTAACCAATCATCACTCCAGCCATTCCATGTTTGGACAGGGAAGTTGGACAGTTTTCTAATGTCTGTGGTCAGTTGAAGAAATACTTCACCTACATCGGCTATTTCCACACAACTGTTAGAAACATTTAGTTTTCCAAATACTCTCCCCTCGTCTGATACTAGGTAGTCCAAAACCATGTGATGTTGAAGGATTGCAGTGCACATCTGCTGAGGTTGTTGAGTTAAAAAGTCTATAGCATTAGCAGTTTTATTGGTAATAATTTCTAAAACTGTTTGTAGTCAAGCTATACGGTTCAAATTATAAATTGGTTCTCTTGGCCCTGATATTGGTTCATTTGGATTCCAAGTGCCAGGCCCATAATGCTCAATTATTCTTTTGGGAGGCCATTCATTCTGTCCTTACCTTGGAGTTCCACCGGTTTCAAACTCAACAGATCACTTGCTGCAGACAATCGTTTTGTTCCCCAACATACCATATAGTCTTATTCCCAATTGAGGACCATCCTTTTCTGGAAGAAGAAAAAACAGAGGTCAGATAATTCCTATGTAACAAGTCCCTGACCAGTTTCCGGTAGCTGTTTGTAGGCAGTATGTCCACAAATCCAATAGTGGCCCTTTTGGGCTTTGGCACCCCTCACAAATGGTCTGGCTGCAGTCTTTTGCATTTGAGAGTAAGTTGTGTTTCTATCCCCCAAAGAGCTGAAAAACTCATTTAGGTGACCATTTATTCGGACAGTACAATACCAGGTACCACTGTAATTTTTCCATTCACAAGCTTGTGTTAAGGAGGGGTTGAATCTGAGTTATTAATGAATTGTAACAAGGTTAATTGTAACAAGGTTAACACGCAGGAAGAAGGGGAGAAGGGAGGCGGGGGGGCAAGATGGGCATTCAGGTATAATTTAGGCCCTCCACCACAAATCCACCCCCTTGCTATTGGGCAAATACTGTATCAGCAAAATTTACTAAAAAAAAAAAAAAAGAAT
>VWZE01002868.1:0-19981 GCA_013396675.1 Eubucco bourcierii
TGCCTCACCCACCCCCTTCAGACCTAGTTTAAAGCCCGACTAATGAGCCCTGCCAACTCTAGTTAGTGATAAGTGATAGACTTCACTTATCACTAAGAACTAACTGGGAGAAGGCTGTATCAAACTAACTTCAGAGGAGCAGTAATCATGCCTAGTCTGCCATATCCACAGAACTGTGCTAGCCAGGGTAGGATTCTCACCTTGCTGAATGATTCCTCATATCAAGCCAATGTTAGCAGTGAGTCTGAGGGGCTTTGTGCCTGTCTTGCCTTTATTATGTCTTACTTCCAGGGATTTCAGCAGTGCCAAATCATTTAAAGGCATTATGTACCATTTAGCTCTGTCTGCTCTAGAGCAGATTTCATGAGCTTTCAATTTTTTTTAAGACAGTTGTCATCCAAGGTAGTCCCACCAAGTAGACAATTACAGTGCTTAAAGGAAAACTAAATCAACTAATGTTTGCTGGAAGATAACAAACTTCATGAGCGCCCTTCCCATGCATTGGCTCCGTGTCTTGTCCTTCTCTCATTTCCCTATGTGTGTCTGTTTTAGTTATGGATGACAATCCATGCCTAGCTTTTTGCTGGGACCCTCAGGGACCTTGATTGCATAAGTGGCACCTTCTCTACCTCCCTGTGGTATAATGTGCAGAATTCAGCATGCGATAGAGTGTCTCCTTACCTGGAAGACTTGTTTATACTCAGTGGCCTTCATAGTACCACAGCTCTGTTCAGGCCTGTGTTAATTTCTGCATGTATTGCAGCACCCTCAGTGCCTAGAGATGGCGGTGTTCTAGATAACTTAAAAGTCACTGGTTTTTATTGGCCTCTCCCTTATATTTTTTGGGTCAGCTTTGTTTCTTTTTGCTTGATTCCAGTCTGAAATTGGCCATGGTTATATGTCACGATCAAGACGTTAAGCCAAAATATATCGAAAATATGAACTGGCTCCTTTGCCAGTATAAATCAGCCAGACGGGCTGTGTGTTTTGCCAGACTCTATAGGCAAAAGGTAATGTGCTGGCATTGCTGCTTAGCCTTGTCCCTAAGGCAGCAGACCCATGATGAAGCTGCCATGCAGAAACAGAAGAGCCTTGTGATGTAAGTTTAGCATGCTCCAACCCCTACATCTGCCAGCTGACTGGCTTCCCATTTCAGTACTTCAATGAGATGAGAGAGTTTTTCAAAGAAAACAAACCTTCCAGAAGATGAATGGGGAGTCATACATCACCAGCCCAGTTCAAGGCAGTAGTTTCAGTGTTCTGCTTCTTGGATGGGACATACCAACTAAGGATAACAAGAAGTGCAAAGTCCACCTTAAATTTTAACACGAGCAAAACCCTCTCTGCTTTTAGTTCTTTTCAACCATAACTCGTGGTTGCAGATACTGTGGTATAAGGCTACACTGCACTGTGAGAAGGATGGTTCAGATGATAGGACAGGAATATAAAAAATAGGATACTTGAAATGAAAGCCCTTGCTCTTGCTGACCTTCATCTTTAACAGACATTTAGCACATGCGTGCTCGTTGATCTGGTCTGTGGTCTTTGCCACAGGATGCCAGTATGATCTACAACTCTTTGGTCAATATTGTTTTCATAATTGACTAATTGCTTGAGGAATCTTAGTATCTGAGCAACTAGGTAAAAAACTTTGAGGGACCTGGGTTTTCAGGTAGAGGCATTCAGGACTTTCTGAAAATCGGGGTGTGTATGGTGTCTTCCTGTGGGCACCTGTAAGTGTAGCTATACAAACTCCTAATCCCGAACTCTACATGTCATTACAGTGAGAACAAATCTGTTTGTTTTCATGAAGCATTCAATACTGAAATTACAAAAAGTTGCATCAGATAGAACCTAGGAGGAGGGGAAGAACATAAACTCTCAGGGGCTGAATGACTTCATGATCTACTGCGTGGTCTGACGCTAACTACGATGTTTGTTTTGTGTTCTGCTTTCGTTTTCCACCCAAAAAAAAAAAGATAAAAAAAAGAGAAGTCTGCTTTGTTACAATATTTTGAGCTTATTTCTATTTTCTTTTTTTTGTTGTTGTTGAAGAAAAATTGTTGTTTTCCACCCAGCCTCCCTGAGTAAGTGAAATATTAGCTGGTGAGCTGGTAAATTGCTGGTTGGGTTAAAGGCATTAATTGGATTGAATTGGTAAATTGCTGGTTGGATTAAAGGCACTACTGGTTTTGTGGTACAACCTCAACATAGATGACACTGAAAGGGAAGACTGCACATGCAGTAATACACAGAAATCTAGAAAAGCTACAGTTATGGTCAGGAAATGAAGGGACTGGAAACCTGTCAGTAGATGAAAATGTAACCTAACACATGGCCATCTGATGGAATACGAATCAGGAAGTGATGTCAAAAGGAGTCTAGCATGGGGCAGTTCCTGGCAGTATTATTATGACTTCTCAATCCCAGAACAGAAATGGTCCTTCAATGTATTCTGCTGGGAATGGATCCAATTTTCTGACATTAAGTGTAAGTAATTTACTACCAGATAAATGTAGATCAATTTATGGTAATCTCACTAAAGAGCAACAGCATATTGAGGACATTATTGAGTCTGACTTTGATTAATAGAATTAAGCATATTGTAAAACTTAGGCTAAGATGACAGCAATTTGAACTATAAAGGTCAGAGAAGCAGAAGTAGTATATAGTGGGTGGTACAAAAGAATGATTATTCCTAAATGGGGTATAATTTGCTGAAATGAAGGAAAATTACTTTCAGACTGAACATAGTAAAGTCCATAGTAAATGCCATGTATCAGGTTACACAAGAATGCACTAGGTGTGTTGCGGTGGAGGAACAGTACAAAACGTATCAGGCATTTAAAACTGCCTGGAACAATTGTTAGCAAGAAAAAGTCTTGCAGAAGTTGGGGTGGGGGGGTGGGGTGAGGTAGGTACTATCAGGTATCTTTAAGTTCTTTAAGTTCCTGTACTTTAGAGTCCTTTGATGTATTTCCAGCTTCTAGAGAGGACAGAGGCACAAAAGAACACCATTCGCTTTATCTAATGCTGCAGAAAAGAAGTTCATATCATGGGTAAGAGCCCCCACCCACTGAATAACAGTTGTGGTCACTGCAGTGGAGCAAGACCAAGCTGAGACAGCTTAAACAGGTAGCTTGATATCCCCTTTCTGAAGGAAGGATCTTGCAGCAATGCAGAGTCAGTTTGTCAGACTACCACTCCTTACTGCTGAAGCAGGAACCAGGCCAGGGAGAGGGGATGTGGTCTGAAAGCAATAGCAGGGGCTGCTAATTTCCTGGTATTGCAACCCCTGTGGGGATTCCCAAACCTGGCATAGGTTGCAGCAGCCTTGGATTATGTTAATCTATTTCAAAGGCAGACTGCAGCAATACATAGACCACTTCTTGCCAGCAGATCACTAAGCACTGCATCTGGAGCTTTAATTCAGAAGCAGATTTAAATTATTTTAATTAAAAGCAGAGCTGACTTTGTGATGGAATAGCCCAGAACTGTGCACTGACAGCCATCAGTTGCTTTGATGCAGGCATCCCAAAAGACTGTAGTGTGCCAGCTTTAGGAAAGAGATATTCCTCTCTACTAAATCAGTACTATTTGAAGAAATAGGATTGTAAAACCTGTATTATGCTATTCATGGCATTATTAGACAAAATTATCCTTTAAATCAGTGAATTAATTTTTTTCTCGCAACATGGCAGCTTGGCTCACTGGTATTAAAGGTATTAGAGAAAAAGGTTTTTTTACAACTTATACATAAAACCTTGGACAATTCCTATAAATTTAATTGAAAATGCTGAACATTTTATCTGCATATTCCTCAAGCAATTTTTAAAACCTAAATGTAGATTGGAGTCCAGAGAGCTACAGCATAGATGTGTTCTACATGGACCGGAGAATACCTCTAAATGTAATTAGCAGATAACAATTTGCAGTGTATCTATCAATGGCCCAGCAAGTCATGTGCTTTCTGAAGCTGACAAGAGATGTATATCATCACAAAAACCAGAATACCATCACACTCTGCTCCACCAAAATTTCAAGCTGACATCTAGAAGCTTGGGACATGAAACCATTTCAGAAATAAGTGATCCGTCCGTAGGTCATCCCTTTTGACCCAGGCAGGGATGTGAAATGCTGAATTAAGCATTGTCTGAAATCATTGATTGGAGATTAGTAAAGTAGTAAGGAAAGTTACTAAAGGGAAAAAACCCCAAAACTAGTAATTTAGATTTTCTCTAGAGTAGGCACACAAGATGGAAAATTCACTGGGATGTGCCTCTGGAGCATAAGGGCCAGAGTTTGCTCTATCGATAACCACCAACATTAAATGTTCCTGCTGGCTGTGAACATTGCTGGGTTTGTTTATTCATTTGCTACTTCTTTTGTCTTTTAGTCACCTAAACATAACATGGTGGGTTTTTTAGGCACGACTACTTGGAATTGAATGATTTGGCTTGGAAATGCTCAGTATGAGCATGTGTAGTTGTAAGCTTTCATGGACACTGTGTGAGCTAGTGGGACTGCCTGTGACGTTGGTAGTACATCTGGCCACATGTTCACCCTTTGGTGCTAGCCAGCAACTTCTGAATTCTGGTGAAAAAAAAAGAGAAAAAAAGGGCAAATTCAGTCAAGATTATCCAGATCAACTCATCTGTTTTACTCTAAGATGAGCACAGAAAAAGATCTGCCTCTATCTTAATTGATTTATTGGTTGACAAGTAGTGGTCAGGACTCCTGCAAGCGTTAGATAATTTTTATTAGAAATTTTCTTTGCTGCAGTTTCAGGCTCACATCTGGTGCTGTCTGAGAGTTTCACAACCGTCAGAACTTGTCATAGTCCTGCTCAAAGCTGGCAGTTTTTAGGGCTAAACAAAACATAATTTTCTGCCTCTGAAGACTCAGTGCATCTGGTTTGAGGGCTTATTATCTCATTATTTCACAAATCTTGAAAGTTTCTGTCTTTGTTTATCCATTAAAGGTAACTGAATGGGGTTTAAAACAATGAGAAAGGGAAATAAAAGGAAAAGGCTCTTTGAGATGAAACACCTATTTTTCCAGAGAGCTGTGAACTGAGAGTAAGGAAAGCAGGAGAGCTGCCAGTAGACATCCACATCACACACTAATTGGAACAAAGTAAACCTCCCATATCCACACACTTTTAATTTATCCAGGAAGGTTTGCAACCCAGTTGGCTGGCGGCAATTTTTGGAACATTACAAGCAAATGTGGCTCGATCATTATAAAACAGCAAATGCCAAATCTGAGTTAAAGCCACTTATTTGAGGAGGTATTATAGGCATTTTCCAATGATCACCACCACAGAAATAAAGAGATAGCTTGTGTTGTATACACTCAAAAGGGAATGTTGCCCAACATGCATAGCTCTTTGCTACTAACTGTAATGAGGACACAGCTGTCTGAACCTGGAAGCCAGTATTTTCGGAGGGTGATTCTCAAAGATTTTTCTTCTCCACTGGCTTTTGTCCACTACCCATTCTTTGCTTAGAAAAGAGCCCAAAAGGCCCTAATATTTCTACAAGAATTACCTTGGCTTTGTGGTGCCCTTGAGATTGTTATAAAGCATGCTGTCAGATGGACAGATTCAAAACTCATATTAAATATGAAAAACATTTGTATCCTCTGATAGGCTCCCCAGTACCCGTAGTGCCAAGCAAAGCACTCTCTTTGTGGTCAATCATGACACTTTTTAGAGCAGCTGGCATTGGTTGCTGCCATGAACGGAGATGTGAAACTCTCCCTTTCCAATGACTTCTAACTCCCTGCAGAGTCTGTGGCTGCACCTAGGCAGACTAGCAATGTGAGTGTTGAGTCATGCATGGCTGATCAGAGCCTCTAAAGGCTCTGTACAACATGCTTGAGCAATAGTTAAAGCTTTGTCATCTTCCACATCTAAAGTGGCTGCATTTTA
Organism: Eubucco bourcierii; assembly: GCA_013396675.1. NCBI lineage: Eukaryota > Metazoa > Chordata > Aves > Piciformes > Ramphastidae > Eubucco > Eubucco bourcierii. The sequence continues at coordinate 5,933 of VWZE01002868.1, forward strand.
ATGAAAGAAGTAGCCTTTCCAACAATAGTTTCTGTTATATCCTACAGGTGGATATTTGCATCTCTTTATTTCCATTGAAGTTTTAATTTCTGGATCCATTTAGATCAAATTCTTCTGCTGTATTAAAAGCAGAGCTGTTCTCTTCGCTAGTTACTGCGGTCTATTCACAGTCTCAGACTTCTTTAGCCTGCCAAAAGAATTGGAAAAGGAGCCCTTAATGACTCAGTTAAAATGTACGGTCAAGAAGTTCACTTATTAGAGGAAATGTAAACTGACCACCAATTGGCTAAACCAGCTGGCTGGACTATTTGTGCTAGTGATTTCTCAAAGCTCCCCAGGGTGAGAAAGTGCGAATAGCAATTCGCTTATTTTAGTTCTCTCATACTCTGTACCCTAACAGAAAAGTCTTTAGAAGAGTTTTTTGGAGGAGAAGCCAATAGGATTTCACAGATACATTTAACAGCTCTGCAAATACTGCTTTCAGTTCTTATATTTTAAATATATTCCTTCTTAAGGAGCCTTTTTATATCATCACATAGACTTGCAGAGAAAATACAGAATTCAACCATGGAAAACTCACTTTCTCTGTGTTAATGGTTCTACTCCCCTTCTGTGAAATTTTAGAAGCCTCTTCAGAGGCTCTTGCATGAGGCTATTTCATATCACACAGCAAAGGGAGGACTGTAAGGACTTTTTGCTAGAAATATGCTTTAATTTTTTAGTGTGCATTTTCTAGCTCTGACTGCACATCTTTTTCATGTCTATTGCAATAGAAAGTGTCACTTGCATAACCTCCCAGCAGCTGGGAATGTTCTCAGCTAAGTTCTCACCACCCTACCAGGAGATCTCAGTGTGGCACACAATCGCACGGAATAGGTAATTTTGAGAAAGTACAACAGTAACATCCCATTTTTTTAACTGGAAAATGTTTCCTGCCAATGGAGCCATGTTGAGCAGCAACCATTTGGTACCTCCTAAGTCATCAGGTTCAATATCATCAGTGGGATTCTAACACATCTCTATCCTGCTCCAGCAGGCTAGTTGGGTCACTCTTGTTCTGCTGTACCACAGCCACTTGAAATAGTGTAAGAGCAGTGGGGAGATAACTGAGATTCCCAAATCATATGCATTGGCAATGGATTTCATAAATTGTGCAGAACCTGCAACAGGAAATCATGGATCCAGAGAGTGCAATTATCCCTCAGTCCACGAGTTTCCATGTTTAAGCAGAGCCCTTAAATGAAATCAGCAATTTCTGATGCCAGGGTTAACATACAGTTGTGCATTTGTGCAAAAGCTCTCACCAGGAACAGTCTACACGATCAGGTGTAATCTTTACCAACAGGGAGCCCTGGGATTTGGTGGGAGTGAGGATCTGTCGTCATACACGCGATGCCAAATGTATTAACCATGCACGGGTCTGTTCTGAGTAGAAATGGATGAGGCAGCTGCCCCTTTTGTTCCCTTGTTGTGCACTTATCTGTGTGGCTGTTGTATAAATCTCACTCACAAAAGCAGGATTAGAAGTGTGCTCAAACCGCAACATCTTTTCACAGTTTAGCTGTTGTTTATCGTCTTTGAGTAATGTTAGTGTGCTAGCTAAGGAGAGACTCATAGCTGGCAGGAGATCTAGAACCTGTGACACATGTTGAGCAATTTTCATACCAGGCAGAAGGAGTAGGATTGCAGATGCATGCCTCACACTTTCAGACTGACCATCTCTGTGGAAAAAAACCAAAACACTTTAATCCTTGTTTATCAATCAATCAATAACATAACGCATGTGTGATGTAGAATAAAAAAATAATTCAGCGACCAACAACCAGTCCTCAGACACTGAAATATGCAATTAAACAGGTGTTTAGAGAGTTGATCTTGGGTTATGTTCAAGCTCAGTGGGGTCAGTCATCCCTGGAAAAAAAACATTGACCCCACACAGCAGCAGTTTGAATTTGGCTTCAGTCTGCACTTTAGGAATGTGACATTGTTATTTCTCCCCTTTTCTTATCAAATTTAATTATCTTGAGAAAAAAAAAAGTTTTGAGAAAACATGTGATTTCACTGAGTAAAAATCTACTACTGAGGAAATTATTTCTCAGTGTCCAAATAAGGAATGGGGAGAAGTTTGGGGAAAGTGTTCTGTTCCAAGTAATCTTGGAACTGATAGTCGTGTTACTGAGCTTGGATGTTTAGTCCTGGCCTGCAATTATTCCTATAAAAGACAGACATCTAATCTTGGTATTATTTTAAAATGGAACCCCAAGGGTTATAAATGACTGAATGAGCTTCAACATTTGAGCAGAGATTATGGAATAAACTTGCAGCCTTGAGCCTCTGCAAGAACTTTGTATTTTGAGAGTGCAGCAAGCTCCTGAGATTATGATGGTACAAGAGCTGGACTAAAATACTGGCAGATGAAAATGAAGAAGTAGGACTCCAAAGTTACCCACGCCTCCTAGCAGAAGGGGGAAGAAGACTTTCCATGGCAAACTTTTTTTTTTCAGTCTGCAGGATCTGTGCTCTGACAGCTGTCAAATTAATCTTCAACCTTACTATGTTGAATCCCATGGTGCTAATGGCTCTCACATGAAAAACATACCCACTTTTGTCAATGGCTGATCAAAAGAAGGAAACACAGACATAGCTACCACTGTGACCCACGGAAATTTGTGGCATGATTATCAGAATTCATTACTTAAGAAAGGAAGTCATGCATGCTAAATATGTTCCAAATAGAACAAAATGTAACAGTCCATCTGTGAAACAGCATACATTGCCAAAAGCATATTGTCTTGGAAATCTTCTGTCCACATTGGCTTTCCTCTTGAGTAGAGTCCAAGCAAAGTTTCTCTTCTAAAAGCCAAAGTCTCCAAGAATGTGGTTCTAGCTCGGAGATGGTAAGTCCACATCCTTTCATGATACTTCTCTGCTAGAGGCATTGTCATGCCGACAGCTATCATGGAAAGGTACTGTCATGAAGGGAGTAGAACAGTCACAACACTGAGCATGGGCCACACTTATGGAGTCATAGATACAACCATTTTCAGCACCATTGGATGGGCTTAACAAGGCAATAATCTCCCATGTTTCTGTTGAGACAGATGCAAACCATCTCCTTGAGAAGCAGCTCCTTTGGTAAGCTCTCCACCTGTATTTACTCTGTCATGTGGTATGTCATGTGGACAGTCTGATTCAACAGACTGTCTTAAATTCTTACTCTTCATGCTTCATAAAGACACAGTTAGTCTTTGTGTCCTGAAAGAAAAGTGGCTGGCATGCCTAACTTCTTTAGGCAGGTGACTCAACATCTTATAGATTCATAGAATCATCTTCTAGCATAAGGTTGTCATCCACATTTTCTAAGTTTTCCCTCCTTTTCTGAAGTTATGACAAACATTAGAGGTGCAATATCTCTCACTAAAAATCAAAGTTATTGATAAATCACACCCTGTACATTTAAATCTTTGCAAAGAAGAAATCACTTTGAATAACTTTACACATTCCTATATTATCCCCAATTTCAGTAGTTTCAGTGGCCAAGACAGATGTCCTAATAGCCCAGGAAATGAAAAAAAAAAAAGATGTAAGGTAAGCAGAAAATCACAAATGTGATGGTTGTGGATATAGATAAATGTAACTAAACATTGAATAATGTTAAATAATTCAATAAAGACCATAAGACAGCAGTTTGCCCACATAAATCTGTATTTTTTGCATGACAGAGGCCACAGAACTTTACTGAGCAATTAGTGTTTCAAGCACACTTTTTTGATACAGCATACTTTGAAGAAGAAATACTATTCAGGTACAAGGCCCTAAAGTAAGGGAACATCTACCATGTGCTTTGTGGTGCTTTTTCAGGTGGTGTGCTGGTTTGAGGCTAATTGGAATATTTTAATAGAGAAAATTACACTATAGGCTGTGAAAAGAAAACATCATGATGTCTACTGCACTCATACACTTGCTAAGAAATTGTTTGGGAACAATAACCAGAACATTAGATAAGGTCAGTCTCTCTGTCACTTGCTGGAGCAGGAGCTGCTGGGGCGATCTAGCAGTTTCTGGGCTCTGACTCCTCTGCTGATTAATCCTCACTAACCACTTTTCTTCTAACCCCCCTGGCTGATCCTTCTAATTTACCTTGCGCGTAAGGCAAACCTTGGGGTAAGGTACAGGGGTGGGGAGAAGGTGGAAGGGTGGTTGGGAGCCCGTCCTGGGGACTCTGATTTTCTCAGAGGGGAGTTGTGTTACTGTATTACCTTTTACTTGTATATTTCTGTAAATATTCTGTATACAGTGTATATATCTGCTTGTACATTGTGCAAAGCTATGAGTGAAGTAGACATCATGATGTTTTCCTTTCACAGCCTATAGTGTAATTTTGTCTATTAAAATATTCCAATTAGCCTCAAACCAGCACAGGTGGTTAATTGGTAGTACTACTGAAGTTTGTACCTTATTTTTACCTTTAATTTGTCTCTGAAATACTGATTTTTTTCCACCATCTTTTGCTAGCTTTAACAACTATCTCTAGCTAAAACCAATTTGTTTCTGTGAAGATGTTTTTAGACCACAGGCAAATATAACTCCAAACTTTTCTAAAATAGTCTATTAAATGGAGCATTATCTTGTTCTGAGACAAATTTTTTTGTAACTTGGAGTTATTCTTTGCAGTTTTGCTGATCTCTTCGCAATAATACATTTTGAAGTGTTGACACCAGAAATGTACTTCAGTAACTATTTTACTTATGCAATATACAGTGGTAAGAACAATTTCCTGTGTCTACTCTGTTCTCATGTATATGCTTATCCTTTCAGCAACACTGTGTCAGGAAAAGTTCATGTTTAAGTGACTATCACTCCAGATTTATTTTTGTGACTAACAGTTTTCACTTTTCATATATGATCTTGCATTTGCCTATCTTGTAATGCACTTGCAGATAAGCCCACCACACCTAGCAAATTCCTTTTAAGTTAGAGTTCTCTTCAATTTTTAGTTCTTAACTTCACCATCTTGTGATCCTCTGCATTTTATTTCAACTGTGGGAAACAGCAGACCAAAAAACAGATCCTTGGAATCCTGCTGATTCCAAGGATCAACATATGTCTCAACATATATGATCAACATATGTCTCAACATATGTCTCAACATATATGATTCTCTCTTGAGATTTCTGATCTCCTAGTTTTAGCCTCTTTTTTTGAGCAGTATTGAATGTATCTAGTCCTAATTCAATGGTTTAGAGTATTGTTTTTCTTATGCTGTAGTTCCTTGCAACAGTATCGATGCAAATGAGAGTGGCCTCATTCCTGTGTTCTTTGTGGATGTGAGACATTATAAAAGATCACTAAGTCTTCTAATAAGAATTAGCCTATCTGGTGAGATGTGTTGTTGTGCTGCAGTTTGACACCTGAGTTTTGATTCTGACTATATCAATATGCTGCCATACCTTTTTTTTTTCTTTTTTTTCCCTTTTTTAATCCATAGTTTTCTAATTATTTCATTTTTCTTAAGATGATGGGCAATGAATTAAAATTTTCAGTCATTGTTCTATCATGTGGCTAAATTCTAAAGAACCCATGAAGATTCCTGCTAACTTTTACAGCTAATAAAACACAAAGCCAGTAATTCGCATGCTAAACACAATTAGTTCATTTACTTATTTTGACATTGTAAATTATATCTGTCCAGTCACCAGGCATCCTGCCATCCATTAAAAATACAAGCTGTACCAATAAAAACAAATCATCAGCACATCACATCAGACAAAAGTCAACTAGAAATATAAAACCCCACTTTCTCCACCCTTCCAGTCCTCAAATGAAATACCATTGACCCAGCCACCTCACCTCTGTCCAAATGTTGAGTAAATAGAACATCACACCCCACTTTTGCTAGATCAAACCACCACAGCCAAATTTTTTTTTAAGGCAGGCACAGAGAGCTAAGACAGAGGAATGTGATTAACTTTGCAGTATTTGTGCTCAGACTCTTGAAGCAAGGGTTTCCTGATATGTATATGGAGATACCACCTACCTATTCTCTCACCCATTCAGTAAACCAAGGATCTTTAAAACTTATGGCTTCAAGTCATGAGGCTCTTATGTACATTCCAGGTATTTCTTAGGAGGCAGACAAGAGTGGTCTCAGTATTAAGTTGGGAAGTAATAAAGTGAATTGTTCCAGTTCAAGTAAAATTTTGATTTTGGTTTGGACTTCTAACTGAACTTCTGCCAGTGGGACATTGCAGGGTCTCATAGTACAGTTTGATTTGTATTGGGATTGGAAAACTTCAAATTAAAATGGACTAATCTATCTCTATATACAAGAGGACATAGAATCATAGAATCATAGAATGGTAAGGTTGGAAGGGACCTCAAGGANTCTGCCAGTTTAAACCTGTACTAGTGTGAGGTGTCCCTGCCTATGGCAGGGGGTTGGAACTACATGATCCTTGAGGTCCCTTCCAACCTTACCATTCTATGATTCTATGATTCTGTGAAACCCATTGCCCCTTGTCCTGTCATTACAAGACCTTGTCAATAGTCCCTCCCCAGCCTTCCTGTAGGACCCCTTCAGAGACCCCTTCAGATACTGGAAGGCTACTATAAGGTCCCCTCAAAGCCGCCTCTTCTCCAGGCTGAAGAGCTCCAACTCTTGTAGCCTGTCCTCATAGGAGGGCTGCTCCAGCCCTCTGATCATCTTCGTGGGCCTCCTCTGGACCTGCTCAAACACTTCCATGTCCTTCCTGTGCTGGGGGCTCCAGAACTGCACACAGTACTCCAGGTGGAGTCTGACGAGAGCAGAGTAAAGGGGCAGAATCCCCCCCCTTGCCCTGCTGGCCACGCTTCTCATGTTCTGCCCTGATTAGTTTTGCAGACTACACAGTGAGAGAGGCCAGAGTACAACAGAGATTTTATCCCCATTTTTCAAACAGGAAGCAGGGCAGTGGAAGATGAAGAGCAAGGTTGAGTTCTCAGAGGTTAAACTCTCAGCACATAAGCTACAGTGTGATGGCTGCAGCTGTGACTTTTTCCATCCTGCATAGTAATTGCCACATACCTTTGTCTGCTTGCACCGACAAGAGATCCAATCTATAATTCTTCCTAGTTGGACTGATGGGAGTTCTTGTAGCCATATCCTGAGTAATCTAGCCAAAATCACAGCAGAGGCATTCAAGAACACAAGTTGTTAGTAAAAGCGGGTTATGTATAATGAAAACTATCCTTGGATATCAGTGATGGATGGCATCATCTGATACTTTCATGGTACTGATGCTGAAATCATCAAATATCACAATCTTTCACCACCCTGAAGGAAGACAATGATGTTTCTAGTGTTTCTTGGTAGCTTGCTTCACTTTAGTAACACTTTTGTTCTGTTAAGACTTTATTTTGGGCCTCAGACAACACATTGTGGTATTTCTTTCCATGGTGAAGACTGCAACACAAATTACTCTGAATATGAGACACTCTTCTAGTCTCCAGAAAACTGCATGTTAGGGACATCTTGGCCACATGTGCTATCCTTTTATTGAGTAACCCTGTTGGTTGTGTAAAACTTTGTTAATAACATTAATGAAGTATTATTTGGTGTAAAATGCAGGGAGACAGTGTTCTGCAGAGGCAACTTCAAATGGATTAGCTTCTCAAATGACATTAGAAATGCTGTGGGTAGCCTTTGTTGTAAAAATTTTGTGTTCAAATGGAAATATGTCTCAAATACTGCCATGAAGGTTGAAGACTGGGAGTAAACAGAAAATCCTGCTTGGTAGTTAGCAAAGAAAAATCAATGTCTTACTTTTCTGGAATGATTACGCTGCTGCTCATGCAACTTCTACAAAGACAACTTGTGAACAAAACTGATCCTGTAGCCACTTGTTGCTTTTGTTGAAAGATGCATGTTACACCCCTGCAAGAAAGGTGCATTACAGAAGACTGGAGGTTCTATACCCTCCAAACAGCATTTTGACCATATGTAGTGGTAAGACCCTGACCCACAGTATGTCTCCATCATGCTTCATCTATAAATATTCCTGGAAGCAAGGAGCATGGAAAATTAAACTGTCCTTTTTTAAGCTTATGACAGACTAGAAACAGCAGAATTGGCCATATCCCAAGGTCTCGCTCCTAAAAAATAAGCAAACATGACAAATAGAGAGCTTTTCCATCTAGAAAGCATTAATGCCATTCTTATTAAATTTATGGTTAGATAAAATCTGTGTTGAAATACTACTAATTATGTGTGATATGCTGTGTGAAGGGAGGATCCAGAATTCGTAGCCCGACTGCAGAAGCAATAGCTGAACTGACCAACGTATTTATGTACCTATATAGTCTAGACTTCTTATCTTACCCTTTTCCCACTTCCTTGACCATTTTGCCAAAAAATATGTGGGAACCAGTTTCAGACAGAGTTAATTAGCTTTAATTGTGCTATTCTTGTTATCTTACCAGCTTTGGCTCACCATGAATTGCTCTGCTACAGATGTTGGCAGGAACTCTAGACTCTCTCTCTCTATGTATATAATATGTATTGAATTATTTATTTATATAGGTGAAAATGTTAAACATGCTGCTGTGGCAGACTAGATCAGTTATTTCATGACTGCTGGAATTTACAGCTGCCTGGCTGTACGAGGTGCCTCAGGGACAGATACTGAGCCATAATTCCTGCCCTCTGCTGCTTGCTCCAACCCAGTGCATTTGTGAGATATCTCACTCGTGACCCAACATAGTCTGGGTTAATAAGAATCAGGAGGGGATCAAGGGAGTAGCATTGCTCGGATGACATATTACTTCAGCAAAGGCCAGTGCACAGTATGCTGGAATAAAAAAAAAAAATAATTTTTGGTATCAATAAATAAAACATAGATATCTGAGTTGGCTGAAAAAATGACACAATTTGTCTTTTGATATTTCCATTTCTGACATCTAGAGGCAAACTCGATGCCAGAAACATCAGGGGAGAAATTGAGCAACGAGGGATTCAAACTGAACTTCTGACTCGGAGAGGCATTTTTAATCAGTTATGTTCCAGGGTCCTGGCTTACATAAATGTAGGAATGCTATTCACCTTCTTTGCAAAAAATAAGAAATAAAAAAACTTTAAAAGCCCACAACAAAAAGACCCTAAGGCATTGTAATAAAAACCCAAATACACTAAAAACAATATGGATGGTTTAAGAAAAAAAAAAAAGTTTTATTGTCAGGAAATTGANATAAAAAAAAAAAAAAAAAAAGTTTTTTTTTCAGAAAATTGATTCCAGGAAAGCATACCTTTTTTTTTTTTTTTTTTTTTCTGTCAAGTAAAGGTTGATTTTGGTTGAACCTTCTGTAGGAGAAATTATAGTGAGATAATCTACATTTGTAACGGTAGGAAGAGATTTTTTTTGTATGTCTGAGTTTTGTTCATTTATCTCTCAAACACCTGTTCATCTCTTACTTCACTGTGGGATAATATTGCCCTTTCAGCAGCCGTTCCTTAGGGCTGAACACTGCTCTGCAGCATGGAAATCCCAGTTAAGTGACAAAGCAAACTTGGAAATAATAAAAAAACTTGAGGTAATGTGATCCCTTGAGGAACTCTGAGAAACACTGGAGCATCTGCAAAAGGCAGACATTTCACGAGCACCCTCGGTTTTCGCTGTCCTCAGACACTTATTTTTATGAATTTTGCTTCAACTTGTGGTTATTCTCTCCACTACACTTTGGTTCCTCACACAGAGCTGGTGTATACTTTGTGAACGGAAGCCCCTGTATGGTGTGAACAATGTTTTGTTGTTGCCAGTTCTAATATTTTCTTGGTGTGTTTCTGTGTTACAGATGTGGATGAATGTGCTTCAGATTCTCATCAGTGTAATCCCACCCAGATTTGCATAAATACTGAAGGGGGCTATACCTGTTCCTGCACTGAAGGCTACTGGCTGTTAGAAGGCCAATGCTTAGGTAAAAACCTCATGTGATGTGGTATTTTGGCATCTGTGTCCATGTAATTGTGAATAGCTGCAATAATGTCAGTTCACATCTTTGTCAAGCACACGGTCAAATATTTGGCTACATGGAAACTGACTTTCATCCTTGTAAGTGCATTGGTATGCCTGGCAGAGAGATGCCCTCACAGAATGAAAATGTAGATGTAAATGCCACATGATTCACAGACCTTTAACACATGGGATTTTCATATTCCCACTCCAAAGGATTCCCTTTCATGTAAGAACAATCACAAGCAGATATACAGAAAGATCTATTCCCAAACAAGCCTGTCGTTTCCACACTGTCACAGTGTGGACCTGAAGAGATCAGTATTTGATACCACAAAACAGGCCAGTAAATCCCAATCCCTAGATCCAAATAACCCTTTTGCTTGGGGGTGAGAAAAACAATGTATCTCTGAACTGGGTATCACTTTATCAATTTCCAAGCAGTTTTATTTCAACTTTGTTATTTTTATTGCAGCAATGTCCCTTTCTTCTTTTTAGCTCAGCCCTAGTTAAAAAAACAGAACAAAAAAAACCCAAAACTGCCCAACATCCCTCAACAAATAGTGCAGGGAAACCCTCTGGCTCCCCTGTTCTCCAGCACATTCTCTTCACTTGCTATGCCCATGGGATAATGAAGCAAATGTTAATTCTAGGTATGCAGATAGGACCTAGGAGATGGGATAAAGCTACCTTTTTTTTTTTTTTTCCCCCAGAGTTTGATGATTATTATTTTTGGCCCCTCAGTGCAGGCTGTTTGGTGCCAGCTCTGCCGAGCTGGACCATCCTGTCACAACACCTCAGCTGGAAGGAGGATAGGGCTTCTCTGCCCATTCATCCTTGGAGCCTCTCCAGTTATTTTCCAGCTTTCTTCTCCCAAGTACCAATTGCAGTGAAGGGCTGATTCACAGCTGCTTTCCCAACTACTGCAAATAGCTGCTGTGTACTCACCTGACTGGCACAGGCCTGGGCCTCACACAAGCTGGGTCTGTGGATCACTTTGGGTCACTTTGGAGAGTCACTGTTTTGTAGTTCCCCTGGGATATGAAGTCTCCTAACCCCATGAGACATCTTTAATATCTGAGAATCCTTCTCTTTAGGGAAAAAAAATCTTATGCTGGGATTTGTAGAGGTATATCAGATAGGATGGGGATGAGGGAGGTCAGTGAGGGGGATTTTGCTCTGCATCATCTGTTTTACTACCCATCTACTTCTCCCAGTTATGGCCCAAATGAAAGGGTACTCTGCAGCACTCAGGACTTGGATATGTATCTAAAGTATTTTACTACTTGATGGATATACCCAAGAACTAAATTTGCTGCATTGCTGAATGGATTCAAGTATCTGCTTATGCTCTTTAAAAGAGGCAATAACATCCCAGTGTTGCCCAATTAAGTGGGTGTATTATTGCAGAGGCAATGCAAAGACCAAAAAGCAAATTATGTTTAGAGTTGCTGTATTTTTACATAAGTGTCAAAAAAGTCTTGTTTTCCCTGCTTTCCACTGGTCTTGGAGAAATTATTTTTGGGGCATAAAGCAGTAAAAGATTATTTACTGTAATCAGAGGCCTGGCTGGGCTGGGTTTTAGAATCATACAATCATACAATCACAGAATCAATCAGGTTGGAAGAGACCTCCAAGATCATCCAGTCCAACCTATCACCCACCCCTATCCAATCAACTAGACCACGACACTAAGTGCCTCATCCAGTCTTTTCTTGAACACCTCCAGGGACAGCAACTCCACCACCTCCCTGGGCAGCCCATTCCAATGGCAAATCACTCTCTCTGCGAAATTATTTCAGAGAAGAGGCAAGAAACCAGGTTTTAGAGACAGGCTCTTTAGATGCACTGTTAGTAAACCACAATTAGGAAAAGCTTATATAGGAAAAGTATATATAGGAGGAGCCAGTACAGTGGTATCTACACAACCTACCCACAAGAAGCCCCATGCAAGTCCTTATCCTCAAAATGCACCACTCCTGAGATAACAGCCCTGCAAAAGGCAAAGCATGCATTTCAAGTAATGTATTGTGTTAGTGAAATGAGATATTCATGTATTTACAACCCATGTCACTTTTACTCAGCATCTGGCCCAGGCCTACTGCTTATATGCGTACTGAAGCTGACTCTGGCCTTTAGGTTATCTCAATATTTAGAAAGCAGTGGGAAATAAAAGGCAACAAGGGTTAAAATGAGTGTCCAGGCCTTGTTGTTTTACAGAGAGAGGATTTCCAAGACTTTTGACATTTCCAGAATAGTTTCCTGATACTTTCTATGGTAAAACAGCCACAATGGGGCCAAGAACATAAATTCGAATTGCAGGATGTAACCACTCATACAGCAGATCTGCAACAGTATTGTTTTTATGGTGTTACCACACTATGTAAATGTTCAAATCACTCAAGAATTCAGTTTTTTCAGTATGTTCTGAATATTTAACAATAAAACAGGAAGCAGTCAATTTGGCTAACAAATAGTGAACTGCTGGAATTCATGCATACATGTGAACCACAGGGAGAATCCTGTCATTTTGATTTTCACATGGGTTGGAATCTATGGTGGGGGTCATTTCACCAAATCTGCACCTTTGTGTCTTGCTCCTTGTGGCAAACTGCCTAGAGATAATACACTTGGTTTCTACTGCACAAACTCAGCTTCAAAGATTTGAGAGTAGACATTAAAAAAATGTCCCTGAGTCAAAAGCCAGTGGATACCAGAGGAAATGCAAAGACTTGGTATAACTACTCCAGGTGTTTCATTCCAGTTCTCAGTATAGAAGCAATTTTTTTCTAGACATCGTATGTATCTTAGAGCATTTTCTTGTGCTTACGAAAGTTGTCTGCACGTATTGCTAATGCTGCAAATCAGCCCCAAATGTTATTTTGGCATTAATTTACTGTTTACATTTTCAAATCTATAACTTGTCAGTTAAAAATTCATAAAAAATGTGAATGTTAGTATTTTTTGGGGGGGGGGGAAGACTTTATAGAAAAAGTCTAGAAGAAGGAGAAGAAGAAGAAGAAGAAGAAGAAGAAGAAGAAGAAGAAGAAGAAGGAAAAAAGTATTTAGTAACGAAATTAGAAAACAAAATTGTTTTCTAGTGAGTAGTTTTGGTATGTGTGGAGGTTAAAAAGACTTCTAAGTTGATTCTGACAAACCTTTGCTGCAGCATTGGCTGTGCTTATGCTGATGAGCTGGATCAGCTACCAGCAGCTTCAAGGTAGCTGCTTAAAGGAACTAACTTAAAAGGCTTTCTGATGGCATCACATTAAGATGAAGAATACAATGACAATCAGTTTATAGGACATACTGACAGATATCAGCTGCAGGCAAAAATATATGACTTCATTCTACCAGGTAGAGAGAGGTATTATAACCTATAACCTGAAGGTCCAGCTGTTAGATCGATAACAAGCAGGATGAATTACTTCTGTATTATTGCTACTGTCAGCTCAGTGTGTTTGCTGCTTTGTACCTGCATTTGAAAACGCAGACCACACTACTTTTCATCTTTCCCATCTATAGATATAGATGAATGTCGCTATGGCTACTGCCAGCAGCTGTGTGCCAACGTGCCCGGTTCCTATTCCTGTACGTGCAACCCAGGTTTTACCCTTAATGATGATGGAAGATCATGCCAAGGTACTGGTATATGGTAAATAATGGTCCAAACACAGCCACACCCTTAAAACTTGCTTAGTTCCTGGAATACAAGCGACTTTCACAGTATCACAGTATCACAGTATCACCAGGGTTGGAAGAGACCTCAAAGATCATCAAGTCCAATCCATTACCACAGACCTCAAGACTAGACCATGGCACCAAGTGCCACATCCAGACCTGCCTTGAACACCTCCAGGGACGGTGACTCCACCTCCCTGGGCAGCCCCTTCCAGTAGCCAATGACTCTCTCAGTGAAGAACTTTCTTCTCACCTCCAGCCTAAACTTCCCCTGGCACAGCTTGAGACTGTGTCCTCTTGTTCTGGTGCTGGGTGCCTGAGAGAAGAAGGTAACCTCCCCCTGGCTACAACCACCCTTCACGTAGTTGTAGACAGCAATAAGGTC
>VWZE01002870.1:0-19341 GCA_013396675.1 Eubucco bourcierii
GTTGAGGTTTGAGTGTTGCAAGGTTAAATGAAGAAAGTCGGGAGAAAGGCCATTTTAAAGTAAATTTGAACGATCTATTTCAACAACAACAATAATTTAGCCATTTTCAAGGTCCCCAATATTAACCTAGGGTGAATTTTTGTGATTATCCATCTGGGAGCAGGGAGATGGAGGATAGGTCCCTTGGTTTTTAACTCCACCAAATATTTCATTGGCATTTACAGAATTGTAGAATGGTTTAGGTTGGAAGGGACCTNGCCAGAGCAGATTGCTCACAGCCCCATCCAACCTGACCTGGAATGTTTCCAGCAATGAGGCATCTACAGGGCCAGGGTCTCACCACTCTTGTAGAGTATTACTTCTTTCTATCTAGTCTATATTTCGTTTCTTTTAATTTAAAACCATCACCCCTTGTCCTGTCAGATTTGATGCAATGGTTAGAAATAACACAAAAATCCACCAATTAGCCAGAAGAGACAACAACAAACAGTTGAGAACACGTGGACTTGTAAGAGCTGAAAGAAACCCAATTTAAGAGTTTTATTTGCCTCAGATTTAGAATGTCAGTCTAAAACTAAATCAGACCATTACAAACTAAACCATAGGGGTGAAATAACTATTCCAGATCCAGACTACCAGTCAGCATTGGTTATTTCCAAAACATTTTATGCAGCCTCTGTGTGCTCCTGAGCAAGCTGTCCCCACTGCCCTCATGGACACCTGCCCTTAGGAAAAGTCAAATTTATTAAGTGCTGGCCATTTCTGAAGCCCCTGGTTGTATTTCAGTAGATTACATAGCATCTCAGTCAGCTTTCTCTGCTAAGGACAGCATGGAAGTTCCATATTTCAGCAGCAGTACCATAAGTCTTGAGGGTTTCAGGAGCAGTGTTCTGTAACTCAGACACTTCACCCACAGGACACAGCAGTAGATGAGTTAAGAAGTCATAACCCTCCTGTCCATGGCTTGGGGATGACTTTCAGCGCAAGGGCTTTACTAACAAGCAGCCATCGAATCTCAGTAGGAGTTGTAGACAGCCCTTGTGTGAGACAAAGACATTGTATGCTCTTTGTATCTTCTCTCTTGCTGGGTGAAGTCCCTGTGTCTCAGGGATGAGAAACAGAGTAAGTGTCTGTACACCAAGGATTTGGAGAGCATTTGGGCAGTGACCTGGGCATCCTGACATGACTTGCCCACGCAGGCGTCGAATAGTGAATATCTCAACATGCCCTGCAGATGCTTAGCTCTTTACTGAAGCAGTCAGAACCCTGATTGAAAGATTTACCCTGTGACAATGTTCCTGTAGAAGTCTGAAGACAGTTCATTTGACTTCAGAAGACAGTGTCTTCTAAAAGAGCAAGTGCATCTTACAAAATAACCTTTGAGCTGCACCGTGCTTTGTTTGAAATACTCTCCTGCTATTCCACTTCTTAAATGTCATTCCTGCCTCAGTGTTTATCTCTTAAAACACAGCAAAACAGCTCCAGTATTTCTCATGAAAAGTTTTCACCTTCTCTACTGCTGGAGATTTCTCACTGTGTTAAGTTCTGAGCTTGTATTATTAGCCCGAAATCATTTGCTACACAGTTTGGGGCCACAGATAAAAAAAAGGCAAATACCCTTTTGGGAAGCAAATAAAGTACAAAAGGACTATAACTCACTCACCATAGAAAACACCAGAGGGTTGTTTATTTGAATTATCAGAAGAAACTCTTTAAAATGAAAAAGTGGTGGCAATTTCTGTTGGCTTTTTGGTTTTTTTTTTTTTCCCCACCCACAACCTCACATGGAGCACTGGGAGCTTCAGGTAGTGTTAATATCTGCCCGCAGCACTGCATCCTTTCTGGCAGGAGCTGCCACGCTTGGCCAGCGAATGCAGCCTGCTGAATCATCAGGCTTTTAAGTGCATTCCCTGGAATAGGAGTTATTCATCACGGAGCTTCTGTACCATGCAGCACGCCGAAGGAAAGCTCCTTCCCAGCTGTTTTGGACACCCACAACTCCCTGGCTATGCACGAACTGGTTTTATATGGAAGGGGTTTAAATCGATGGGGCAGAAATTGCCCTCCTGCTTTTGACACAGCTTCTGTTGCTCAGCTAGTCACGTCCACAAAAACGTAAACATGCTTCTCATCCTTAAGCCCCCTAAATACTAATTACTCCCGAGTGGTGCGGCTCATTGTAACACTCCTGAGATTTTCCTGACTTAATTGCCACGGGAGGGAGGGACTCGGTTCGAGTCAGGACATTCTTTCAGCACCGTCACAGGGTTAAGATTTCATTTCCATGTTTTAATGAAGAGTCGTAACTCCTCCAGTCCTGTCCCAAACTACTTTAGAAGGCAGAGAAGACTGCAGAGGACACAGCGCTGGTCATCCCCCACTAGCTGCAACCCCCCGAGCTGCCCACGGCAGAACGGATCCGCCCCGAGGGGGACGGGTCGGGGGCTCCCTAGTGCGCTGAGCGCCCGACGGAGTCTGCGACCCAATCTCCGACCTGTCCCTCTCGGGGAATCCGTTCTCTCGCACCTCACAAAGCCGCCCCACGCCGCGCCAAGCCGCCCACGCGTGGGATGCCAACCGGTCACTCCCGGTGCCAGCGTGGCACAAACCCCGCTGCTCTCCTCACCTGCTCCGCGCTGCCGCCGCTTTTCCTTTCTCCCGCCCGCCCCGCTGACAGCTCGGCTTTGTCCGCCCGCCCCGCTCCGCTCCGCCCCGAGCGGGAGGTGCCACAGGCGCCGCGCCGGGCACGGCACGGAACGGAATGGCACTGGTGGCCCGGACAGGGTCCTACCCTGGGCCGGGGAGAGCATCGCGACCGGCGGTGTTGCCATGCAAGGGGCACCGAGAGCAACAACCCACGCCCAGCTGCGTTGTTGTTATTATTGTTGCTGTTATTGTGGTTGTTAGAGTTATTATTATTATTATTATTATTATTGTTGTTGTTGTTGTTGTTGCTTGTATTTCTAGGTTTTATTTTTATTTTTAATATTTTTCTTCTTTTCTCTTTTTTCCTTTTCTTCACCCTTCTCCTCTTTCCTTTATTTACTTTTTAAGTTTCCCCTCCGCCTTTGGTCAAGTTAAGCTCGGTGTCTCTTCCCCAGCCGCGGGGTTCGGTGGCCCCCTAAGGGAGGTCCGCCGGTCCGTGATCCCCGCTCCCCAGAGGGGTTCGGATGTGCTGGAGGTGGGAAGTGGCTCCGGTATCGCCCCTTTGGCTGGCTGCCCCATCACCGCCCCCACCTCGGCTCCGCAGCGCGGTGGGAGTTGCGTGAGGGGCACAGCCAGGAGTCGGCTGCAGGAGATGCTGATTTCCACAGGCTCTCCCAAACCTCCCCCGTACCAAAACCGTCCCACCTGCTCTCCAACCCGAGCCAGTCCAGGAGCTGTCGGGGCCCTATCTTTAGCTCTGCAGATGGACTGTTAGTCAGGTCCTGCCCACGTGCAGTCTAGTGTTTCCTGTCTTGAAGCTGTGCCATGTAGCCACAAAGGCAGGGGGAGGGCATCTCCCTGTAGGATGGTTTCTCCTATTTTTTTGTGATGGGAACTATCAGCTAGGGACTGGGGAAGAAGAGCCTTCCCTTCCCTTTAATGCAACCCAATATTTCCCTTGAGTGTTATGTTAGGGCACAATAAATGAAGACAATATTAAAAATAAAGGGGGTGGAAAGCCCCAAAGCTATGAAATAAATAAGTTGAATTTGCTGCAACTGTTATTTTAGAGATGGGAAAGCATCAACCGTGTCAGAGCAAATAGTGCTGTTCTATACTGAGCAGCTCTGTGTGAAGGATCAGGGCTGGGACCCAGCATCTGCAATGGTTGTGGGACCCCTCGTGCTGCACAGTCTACGGGGTGTCCCTCCACACAAACCCAATACAGCAGCTCTGCTATCCCAGTTACCTTGAGAGGGTGGCTTGGAAACAGCAATGGGGGATACCCATGGGAACATCAACCCTTCCCATTGCTAGGAAGAGAAACCACCTCCTGCCTTGGGAATTGGTTAGGGCTGATGCTGAGGAGCAGAGGAGTTCACCACCACTGAGTTGGGACCATCTGCTCTGAAACATGGCTGTTAGATGTTCCATGGGTGTTGGAAGTGACACTGCTGTGCTGCTGGCACTTCCCTGCACCACTGTTGAGCTGGTGTTGAGACTACAAAACTGGGCCTGGTGGTCAAGTACTCTCATGAGCCCTGTTACCTGTCACAGGTCCCAGGCACCTCTTAAGGGGAGAGAAATCAAAAGTATAAGCATTGTCAGGTAACACAACATGGCCAACTCTGCAAAAACCTGCCACTCAAACCCAAAGGAATTTTCTGGCTTTTTTGGTAGCATCTGAAAACTCTTGAGTTTCACCCTAATACTGTCACTTCATGTCATGGTGATAAGAAGCCTATTTTTGTGCCCACAAAACAATTCAAGGATTTCACTGCATCTGCAGGCTGCATTTAGCAGAGTTTGAAGATCAAAAGATAAGCTATTTTTGTAGCTCTCCTCTGGAACTCCACACAGTAGTGTCTGAGGTCCTAGTGGCTGGTTTTGTCATCAGCATGTGCCTGAACAGTGCAGGGATCATCTCCATTGTGCAGAAGGAAGACTGCAGTGCAGAGACAGTCAGGCTAAAAAGTGGCCCTTCAGCTTTGAACAAGTCCAGTCCAAGTGCAGAGAAGGAGACCTCCTGACTCAGGAGACCTGTGGTCTGGAGGTTTAGTTGCTGTCTGGTCTCTCTCTCCTGCTTGAGGCTCCCAGCATCACAGCTGAGAGGTGTATTTGGTCTCAGCTGTGGCCAGGTGCTTCCACATCCATCACCACTGGTCATGGTGAGCAGCCTGGCTCACCCTGCACACCTGTCATCTCCTGAACTGAAACAGTCTGATCTGATGGATCCAGAGCCTTCAGGCACTAATTGATCAGAAACAAGGACTTAGAACTAGAGAAATTCATTCTGAGGTCCATGTAAGGTCTGAGCTGCAGATTTATTGATCACCTATAGCACCACAGAGACTGTCCTCTCTCTAGACAAGTTTATATTTGTTTGCTTCCCTCAGATATTTCATGTTCACTGAGTGAAAAACCAGAAGATGACTCCAAGTTGACAGTACAAAAGGCAAAACAACACACTTGGGTCCCTGGCTGTCCTTCAAACACAGCTGGAGTGGTGGTTGTACTGGGTGGTCTTGAAGGTCTTTTCCAATCAGATATATTCTGTGATATAACTATGACCTGGTCAGGGCTGGCCTGGTACAGAAAAGGCTGCCCTGGTGCAGAAAAGGCTGCTCTGGTACAGAAAAGGCTGCCCTGCAGAGCCTTAGGAAACAGCATCTATCTTCAGCCACACTTGCCCTTGCAGGGAGAAACAATGACTCTTAGTTTTTTTTTAAGAGCTCTTTACAGTTGATCTTTAATCACTGATGGAAGAGTTGCAGGTAGGTTTACAGGACATAATCTCAGTATAATTTATTACCAAAGGCTTTTTCCTGAACTCCTTTGACCCTGCAACCTTCTTGATGTAAATCCAGTGCAGGGTCATGGCCGAGGAGGGAATATAGCCCTTTCATTTTCATTCTTCATAGCTGTAATTAATTATCTGCATCATCTTCATCAGAGAGTGCAGTTAAAGGAGGAACAAAAGGGACATCAATCTCTATAATGCAGAACTGATTTAGCTGCTCTTCTGTCAGCATTTGGATCTTGCTTATTAACACAAACCCTTACTAAAAGCAGAGTGTGGCTGAGTCTTCTAGTAAAGACATACACTGAAGTATCTGTGTACACACATCTACCTGAATCTAAACCCCAGCATTCCTCCTTGCAGATGCTTCTTGCTCTCTTCCTTTACTCCTTCATTCACTACAGGGAGGGATTCCTTCTCTTTTATAGTAGCCAAAAATGTGCATAAATTTCCCATTGAAACAAATGGAAAGGGTTCAAAGATGCATACCCTATTATAATGTATAGCAGCAGCCTTTGTTTACAGAACACATAAACCCCAAATCTGGCTCAGGATGACTAATAGCACTTACTGAACATCACCATTATACAGATTAAATTGTTCTGTACAACCTGTTGGAAGAAAGTGGGGTTTTCCCTTGTGCAAAACTTCCTCATTAGCTAACATGCAGCTTATTAGTCCTATATTTTTTTGTTTTGTTTTACTTTTCTTCCTTGACCAACTGTCCTCCCAAAGCAAAAGTTTCCTCCAAAATGTTGCACTTGCTCAAATCTCACAATTTGCTATCCAAAAACATCTGAGACAATTCTCAGAAACTCACCTTTGTTCCTATTACTTATTTCTCTACTTGCTTTGTTGGTACGTTTGCTTAGTCTCTTACCTTTTACCCCAGTTACTCCCAACATACCTGGACCTCTGCCCTCAGACCATTTCCTACCCAGGAGGCACTATGCGTGGAGGTAACTATGGCTGGCACCCACACCAGTTAATCTGAAACTCAATAACAAGGTCAATTACCAACTTCAGTACAGTCCACTACCATACAACAGCATGCAGCCTTACATGTCACTGTGTCCCTCAGGGCACAGCGTGGTGAAGACCACAGGGTCTCATTTGTGCACAGTGCCTCTGCTACCTCTTTACAACAGCCTTGGGGAGCAGAGCACGGGGAGAGAAGGAGGTTGAGAAGGCTCCACACAGTAATCTGACAGAGATCTTGTCTGGTATTTTGACAGAAGGTCTCTTCCCCAGCAAAGCTTTGGGAAAACAACCTCCAAACACAATAGTGGGCTGTTAGGTTGGTTGGTTGGTTGGGTACACACAACCTATTTTACATGGGGTGTGTGGAATAAAAGCTGTCAATATTTCACTGTGAAGTACACACAACCTATTTTACATGGGGTGTGTGGAATAAAAGCTGTCAATATTTCACTGTGAAGTATACAAATCATCAAGGAGTAACTCTGAAAAGTCTTACTCAAGGGCATCACTTTCCACGTTCCGCTGCTCAATGGTAGGCTTGAATAAAGCAACTCCTGACTCATGCAGGAGATGATCATTTGCTTCTGCTGCTGTTCTAACACATTATTTCTAAAAGGGCCAAGCCAAGACTTTTTGGTACAATCCTCTCATTGCTCATTTTACCTAACTTGCTTGCCTCAGGGAAGGACAGTGTTAATTGCCTCAGCCTGGCCTCAGCATTAAAAATCAGATTCTTAGCTGTATCTACATATCTGCCCACTTTGGCAGCATCCCTGGAGAGCAATCCCTCTTCTCTAACCTCGCTGTGGCCCTGATATACTCTATTGCTGCAATGAATGAATTAGTTTTAAGAGTGCATTTAATTTAAGGGGTCCTATCATAAGGTTAGGCCCAAGTATGGCCTTTTAAAATGGTGGTCTCCAGGGGGAGAGCTTTTCAAACTCTGAAATAGCCAGATAGTGGTGAGAAATGTGTTTGTAGAAAATAAATTGTCAACATTTGAATAAAACAGAACCTGCACTTTCCTTCTTTACCACAAGTTGTGAAGTGGTACCTACATAACCAATGTCCTTGTCAGGAAAGCTCCTAAGTACACACACCACATCAGGTCCATATCTAAATGCTTTTCAGACTAGGATGTGTTCTGGAATTGATGCTAAATCCCTAATTTCCAACAAGGTCATAGAATGGTTTGCATCAGTAGGAACAGTTAAAGTTTGTCTAGTCTAACCCCCCTGCAGTGAGCAGGGGTATCTTAACTAGCCCAAGTCCTTGGACAGTCTCTTCTGGTTTACCTTTGACCTTAAAGTTTCAGGATTTGGAAGCATTTCCTTTCATTACATGAAGGACTTTTAATTTGTGAGAGCCTGGCTAATTGAGTTGCTTCTCTGCTGAACCTGTGATGTTAAATCTGTCAGGATCTGTAAGGTGCTCTTTGTGAGGCTGGTGGCCGCTTCCCACATGCCAGGGGGGTTTCTGGATTGGATTGCCACTATACAAGTTGGGAAAGAAGCAAACCTCTCAAGGTTAATTTAAATTTCATTGCCAACAGCAGAGTAATATCAGCCGGTGGTCCACATGGGCTGACCACAGACTGTTGTTGAGAAGTCATAGGATCATAGAATGGTTTAGGTTGGAAGGGACCTCAAAGACCATCTAGTTCCAACTTCCCGCCATAGGCAGGGAGACCTCCCACTAGAACAGGTTGGTTAAGGCCTTGACATCTCCAGGGAGGTTGTGGATCACAGAATCACAGAATGTGAACCAAGATGTGGTTCTGTGATCCACAACCTCCCCAGGCAACCTGTGCCAGTGTCTCACAACCCTCACTGTAAAGAACTTCTAACATCCAGTTTCAATCTCTCTTCTGCCAGTTTAAACCAATTCATCCTTATCCTGTCATCACAAGACCTCACAAATAATCCCGTCCCAGCCTTTCTGTTGCCCCATTCAGATACTGGAAGGCTGCTCCAGGGTCTCCTCAAAGCCTTCTCTTCTCCAGGCTGCAGAGCCCCAGCTCTCATAGCCTGTCCTCATGGTAGAGCTGCTCCAGCCCTCTGTGTCACTATGGTGTAAAAAAGAGGTTAAGTCTCTTTTTTTTTTTTTTTTTTTTTTTTTTTAAAGACTACAGCCTCGCTGTGGATAAGGACAGTCCCAAATTGCTAGGAGCTACCAGGTGATAACCAAGGGAATTAGACTGAGAGAGTGAGAAGCGGTGAGGCTGAAGATCTCCTTTCCTTGCAAAGTTACCCGGAGGTGGGATGGTAGTGAAGTCTGTGGGACAGAAGCAGATGGTTGATCAGTCACTGTCTGTGGCACCTAGCAGAGGAGACAGATAGTACCTAGCCGAGTGTGAAGCCTGTCCCTGTACCCTTGCAGCACTGTGGGAAGAGCTGTTCCTGAATAGCCTCGGGGAAAGCAGCAGAGGGCTGACAAAACGGTTGCTAATGGCAATGTGCCATTATACAAGGTCTCCTCACCCTCTACAGGTGGCCCCCAAACCGTGTAAAATTCAGGAAATCTTCTGCTTTGAAGAGCCAGACTTCTCCTGATTACGACTGGATGGAACTCTGCTCCCTGAGGGAATAATTACGGAGCTGGGCTGGCACTCGTGTCAAACACTTTCCTTTTGCAGAGGTTTTCCTTTGCAGCTTGCAGGGTAATTCTCTGAAAACATTGTGGAGATCTCAGTGTAACAGATGCTGGTGAGAGCCATGCTGTTTTTCCCATGACTGTCAGGAATGGAAGCAATGAGCTGAAGGGTAAAGTGAGGAACCTTCCATCAGACAAAAAAGCCACATTGTTTTTCCTTCCTGTAAAGCCAAGGTCACTTTGAATAATCCTAGAAGCAAGATGCATTTCATACCCACATGCAAAGAAACACATTTACCTTGTATTATGGGTTAAAGTGATTCAGTTTATGGCACCTGACATTGTTTTTTTTCCTAAATAAGGAAGCATGAGTAATCAGAAATCTCCTGTTTTAGTGTCACCATAGCAACGATCCATGTAAGAAGTAAATGAACTGTGTACACAGAGCTGGATTGAGTCTTATTCAATCTACAGGAATAAAACTAACAATGGTGGAAGAGTCCAGGGGACTGAATATCCCAGTCAGCAGAGCAGTGAAAACCCCTACATTGTTCACCCTGCCACCATGTGTTCTTTGTTCTCCACGAAATTAATTCTGCGCATTATCCACGTACCCACGTTGGGCTTTGTCTCGTAGTGGGAGCTAACAGTGGCAGAACAAAAATGAACACATTTTCCCTGTCAGGCTACAGCTTTTCTGAGAGCAGCCCACAAGTGATTTTTTTTTTTCCTGTATAAAAGGTGAGTTTTTATTAAATGCTACTTTTGTAAATGTATATTCTAACCAGCGACTGCTCATCCCTGGCAGTGGGTCATAAGGAAGCTAATGACAAGTGATGAAACCTTTTCCCAGAGGACTGAAGGATTTGCATGAGCAACACCTACCTCCACGAGCCTCTTTCTCTCCCACAAAGGCACCACATTTTGGAGTTGAATGTCATATGTGATGAACACTCATAAAAGAAAATAAGGAAGAAGTCCTCTGAGCAAATATAGTCGCTGTTGAACTTAAAAAGCTCCCTGGTTGTCACTTACATAAAAGCCATAAATATTCATATCATCCTAACAGCACAGGAAAGAAGTGCAATAGAGGTCTGTATCCTGACTGCTGATCAGAGCCACAGCTTCAGAGCTTGACTGACAGTCCAGTCATGCTGTTTGTATAGGATGGGAACTTGTGTAGAAGTACTGCCAACACACATACCAGTGCACTTAAAGCCACTACAGCCAGGAAACTATGATTTTTAAACAGGTAGTAGAGATCTCTGGAGAAAGATGAGACAGTAATGAATGTGTGAATATTCATAATAAAATGCATATAGGTTGTAAAGTATTTCCTCTGAAATGCTGTCACAAACACAGAAAGGCACATGTCTAGAGAGTACAAAGGGCAGATTCCAGGGGTTCTGGTCTTGCAGTGCCTCACTGATGCTAAGAGTAGCTTCCCCTACCAGTAATGATAAGAAACTAGAATAGCCTTGCCCAGCTGCCTCCCATCTAATCCTCACACCACGTGCACTTCACTAAGTGCTGTGGGTAGCACCTCAGTAGTTCTGGCAACAAGACACTGAAATTGTCATGGACTATTTTGCAATGAGCTGAGTCTTTTGGCAGCAGTTTAGCAAAGGGCATTCTCCTTGGCACAGGTTTGGTTCTGCTAACAAGAGCAGGCAGTCACTTTGCAGAGGGAAGCAATGGTGAATCTGGGGGCCATGTTTCATGTATGCCAGGGAGGAGTTAGGCCAGATTGGTCCTGTGGACTGAGGAGCTTTGGCATTTGGTGTTCACTAAGTGCATTTGTATTTGTAGATGCATTGCATCATCTGGTTTGGTTTCTTCCCAAACGAACCCATGCTAGGGCTTCTGCAGCTGCTGCACAGTGTGAAACAAAGCCCAGAGGGGAGGGTCAGGTGAGTCCCTGTGAAACAAGCACTTCATGTCAACACAACTGCTATTGGCTGGGGCTGGAGTCCCCAGCTTCTATCAACAGCAGAGGACAAGCAGAGCTTTTCTGATGAACCAAGAAGAATCACTGCACCCCACACCTGCAGTTTTAACAAGAACTAAGTTCCCAGATCTAAGAACTTCATTTCTGAAGGCCTACTTAAACTTAATTCAAAGATAATTAGTTGTCTCACGTCCTGAAATCAAAAAGGACACCTAAAGAACTCGAGAATTTTGTTAGCATCTAGCACACATATTTGGCCTGTATTCTCAAACACCCTCTAATTTCTGCTGATGATAATGAGAGAAGTCAGATTAGTCTTGTCCCTTAGAACCAGCATTCTGGTTTCAATTACTTATTTGCAGGCAAAGAAATATTCCATGGTCCTGCTTGTTGGGATGGTAGTTTGAAAGTGGAGATTGCTGTAGTAGACACAGAATATTCATCACAGACTCAAACTAGGTGGGAACAACAAAAAAAACCAACCAACCAACCATAGCAAATAATTTTTTAAATTATTGAGATGTGTTGCTTTTGACTTGTAATAAAGGCCATGTTCTGCATTGATGAGGAAAGTTGTCTGGGAGCAAAGCCAGGAGTAGCAGTGGTAGGAGGAAGAAAGAAGATAGCTACACAGATATTTTTGTTACACATTGTCCAGAAAGTGGCTGCTCGTAATGGTTTAGTTAAACAAATAACACAATTCTCTGCTCTGCAGATGCCCTGATACTAAGGAGGCTCAGTGGAAAGATACACAATAACTGTAGCTGTTGCTTTTTACTGCTCCGTATGCCTGGGGGTAAGTAAACATCAAAAAACTCGACAAAATACAAACCTCTCAAACACTCCTCCCCATCCAACACTGTTGTGTTTTCAAAATGAGCTGTCCACAAATGTAAGCTTCTTTCAGCTTAGCGAGTTGCAGAGTAAATATTGAGAGGAAGGTAACGTGTGTCCTGGGTCACTGTGTTTGGGCTGGAGCAGGCTCTCTGTCCTTTGCACACACACAGCCATGCTCCCTTTGCCCTCCAGCCCTCTATGTGCTTCAGACAGACAACAACCCAAGAGAGATGTGTAGGTCATGTGCATGTCCATCACCATCAAGCTGCTCCATGCACCTCATGTTTAGGAGTCACTGACATAGCACCAAGACCCTGAAGGCAAAAGTGAGCTGGTATCTCATTGTGGGGCTGGGGTCCTCTTCTCTGCCAGGAGAGTGTGTCCACCTGGCTTGCTGCTTCTTTGGTTCAGCCAGGACCTTGAATTTATCGTGCTCTGCAACACAGAGCTCTGGGTCTCTTTTTGGTGGATGCAGCAATTGTCTCCCCTCACCCTACGAACACCCAGGAGAACTGGAAGCCAATCAAAGGGAAACTGGTACCTATGTCAGCATGAGATGGAGGAGGAAACACTGTGTACAATCACAGGGGTTTGCAGCTTGCTTTCCATGGAGATTACCTCTGACATGGTGACCTGAGGGCTGATCACTACTCCTGGATAGGTGCAGTGTAACTCATGGAACAGATATCCCACATCAGCCATGAATTACAAAGCAAGTAGCAACTCTGGATAATACATGAATGCATCTGATCAGGGCACACCTGGTCCAAAATTTCTGCAAGGCTCTGTGCTGTGTGGCTTCAATGCACTCCTCTCTGCAGTGCTAAATTAGCCCTGACTTTGCCACTGCCAGTACAGAATGAACACTCCTCTGCAGCAGTAAATCTCTAGGTTGATTTAAATCATTCACACAATCAGTTCTACCAAAACACTCAAAGCCCTTTTCAGTAACTGGAGCTATTCCATGATAAATTTCAGCTTTTGGCATGAAAGAACTTCAGCTGTGCAGTTATGCTGAAAAGTTATTACAAACAGAAAAGAGAACTTCTATTTTTCCTCTTTTTAACTAATTCTTCCATTGGAATTGAAATTATCTCTACCAAGGTAGAACCAGAAATATTTCACTTAGAATCTTGAAAACATTATCAAAGTTTGAGGAGTTGAAAGCTAAAATGGAACCTGAAACCTTAGCTGGGTGATGAGCAGAGGTTGACCTAAAACTGACACATCAGGCTGGAGTTTATGGTATTCTCATCATTTCCATAAGACCTCAAATTTCTGATGGGTCTAATGATTCAATGACAAGTGCATATTTGTTAATTCATGGAAGTGAAGTTGCAAATGTGATTTAAATGCTCATACAGCACCATCTAAACTAGATTTTGTGTCTTCTCTATTGCTAATGAGGCAGCACTGCTGCTTTCACTGTCAGTGTTGCTAACTCCTGCCATTTGATTGTGTTTCACGCCATTAGCTATTTGTCATCATGACTTAATACATACAAATCCATGGTGCATCTGGATCTGGTTTCTCTCCCCTACTCACTGCTGAAAGAATACAACAGCAGAGAAAGAGTTGCACAGAAAGGCATCAGACCAAATATGTGGCACCAGTTCTGTTCACAGGGTGGTAAACAGGCTAATGCTCTACAGCCAGGAGAAAAGGCAGTCAAGGGCTATTACAGAGACCTCTATTAAGTCCTGAGCAACACTGAAAAGGTGTTTTGGGAGTGAATGTTTTCTCTTTCCAAGAACAGAGGAATTTGAAGTAAAACATCCAGGTTCTAGCGGCAGATGGGGAAGAGCTGCAAGAATCAGGGTGTTTTTACACAACAGGTGTCTAAGCTGTGGATCTCATTGCCACAGGATGTTATGGATCTAAAGGGCTTTAAAGGGTTAAAATTGATGGAATACATTAATGGAAGGAAAAATCAGAGGTTGTTACACACCAAGATGCCATCTGTGGTGCAGACATTCCCTGAGCTGCAGTCACAGGAGGCTGGTAGCTATATTAAGAGAATGTCACTGCATTTCTGCCTATTTTTATGTTCTTCCCAAAGTAGGCAATATTTGTTGCTGCCAGAGGCAGGATCCTGGGCTGGCTGGATCTTGACTCTGATCCAGTGTATCTGTTCTTCTGATCTTATACTAACTTGCAGTGAGAGGAAAAAGAAGAAAGGGAAAAAAAAAAAAAAAAAAAAAAAAAGGAGGGAGGTTTTTAGTAGCCAGAGTTTGGGAGCCTCAATGTCCAGTTCACAGACATGAGTAAAAAGAATTTAAATCTTCTAAATATCAAGTCAAGGTAATGATTTAGGTTTCTTGAATACCTGAGCTATATTGCATAGCAAAAGAGAACTGTGATATGACAAAGCAGAGCATAGACAATAGCCACACCCACAGCTGTTTCCTGATCACCTCGAAGCACAATGCATTGCACCATTGTTTTAGTGCAACCTCTGCTTTTCAGACAGGGCTCTGGCAGCATCATAAACCAGGAGTTCCTACTCCACACACAGTTTTCTGCAAAAATGCCAAGTGTCAGCTGAAGATCCTTGGCTGGTTCTTACAAATCGTTCAGGATCTCCCTCTGCTAAGTGTCACATTTGTAGGTTTATGTTATCAAGTGTCACTGGCATGACTCAAGCTACAAAATTCTAGTGGAAAGATTAGAAGTGTGATTTGCTCTACTGCCATTCTGAGCCCCAGAAAGGATCACTGAACGACGTTGTTAATTTCAGCCACAGTATGGTGCTGTACCTGGAGTTATTTATCCCCTCCCTTTTCATTTGAAGCTCTGATTAATAAGTCATACTCACAAGGGTCAGAAGGGAGAGAGAAAAAGAAAGAGATTGTTGCTGAAAATTATCAGACTGTAGAGGAAGCAGATTTAACCATCTCATTGCTTACATCCCCTGGCCAGGGTGAGATATGGTCTGTAATTCATGGCTCATTCCTCATAACCAGTGAGGCAGAAATGCAGTGTAATGAAAATTGATCTACAGAACATATTTGATTAGTGGAATATGAGCAAAGAAATTACTTCTGAGGAAAGTGAAAATTAAGAGCATCTACCAGCACAAACAGACAGACTGACAGGCACTATATTTTCATAGAATGGTAAGGTTGGAAGGGACCTCAAGGATCATCTAGTTCCAACCCCCTGCCATAGGCAGGGACACCTCCCACTACCACAGGTCACTCAAGACCTCATTCAATCTGGCCTTGAACACCTCTAGGGAGGGAGCAGCCACAACCTCCCTGGGCAACCTGTGCCAGTGTCTCACCACCCTCACTGGCAAGAACTTCCTCCTAACATCCAGTCTAAATCTCCCCTCTGCCAGTTTAAACCCATTGTCCCTTGTCCTGTCATTGCAAGACCTTGTCAATAGTCCCTCCCCTGCCTTCCTGTAGCCCCCTTCAGATACTGGAAGGCTACTATCAGGTCCCCTCAAAGCCTTCTCTTCTTCAGGCTGCAGAGCCCCAACTCTCTCAGTCTGTCCTCATAGGAGAGCTGCTCCAGCCCTCTGAGCATCTTCGTGGCCTCCTCTGGACCCGCTCCAACACTTCCATGTTTTCCTCCAGAAAAGCAGGCAGGCTGAGCTCTGGGTACATTTCACCAAGCAAGGAGTAGTTTCTAGCTTTCCCTACTTCTAAATCTCACAGTAGAGATTCAACTACAGCACCAGAAAAGCTTAAAAGAAAGTCCCCAGCTTATGACTCTGCCCTTCCACAGGCCATCAGAAGGTGACACCTTGGAAAAATGAAGAGTGGCTTCACTGCTAAAGACGACCTTGTTGCAGCAAAATACTTCTTCAATCTTTTGGTTTTGCTTCAGCTCCTGTCTGTGTAAGCCAAGGCACATCACTGATGTGCTTTCTTCCCCGCTTTTATTTTTGCAAAATGTGGGTAGCAATCACCAGAATTCTGGGGGAATCGATTTAGCACAGGGAGGGCTTTGATTTCCTTGGGCAACAGGTTTATAACAGCATCAAAATATGTTGGGGAAATAAATGCATCCTCTCTTATCTGAAATGCAGATCTCTTATGTGGTCACTTCTGTGTTCTCAGCAAAGTAATAACAAATGATCTTCCCATCTGTGCAGTAGAGTGCAGAAAAAAAATAACTTCTGTTGTTTAGATGAGCAATGAGAGAACCTGGAGCAAAGTAGGGTAAGCTAAAACCCTAACATGTTCAAGAGCACACACAGACTGAAAAGTGTTCATAGAAAACACTCATGGACTGGTTCAAGAAAGGAGAGCCTAAACAATTCAGGGTAGTTGCAGAGGAATCATGATGAGAAAAGGAGTTAAATGTTGAGAACAAGGTTTTAGTTGCAAACAGCTCAAGGTATCTGTATGCATTATTTTGCAAGGATTTGTTACTCCCTTTGGGTCTGCTAAGCCATCCCTGGGTATTTCCATTTTCCATGCTACCCTTCTTTCATCACCTACATGTGCTTGCAGATTTTTTGCTATGATTAGTTTCTATGAGTGCATTTTTCTGACAGACTCCTAATTGAAAGCAGCATGGTAGACTGTAGGAAGCCCTGGCTGCACACACCCGCTAGCACTGCTGCAGGAAGCCAGTCTGTCTGCACAGCCTATTTTTGTGCTGTCCCTGAGCCACAGTTCTGCCCTGCAGTTATAAATCAGGAGTGAAGGTTGCTGAGGAGCAGCCATTGGAGTCTCCACCATGGCCCCAGCACAGCAGCATGACCACATCCCTGCACCGCTGCCCCCAGCACCGTGCAGCACTGGTGATGTAGATCCATTGCAGGATGGATCCACCTGCAGGACAGGCTCGAAGAGTTGGGGCTGTGCAGCCTGCAGAAGGCTTCCAGGAGACCTTAGAGTAGCCTTTCAGTATCTGAAGGGGGCTACAGGAAGGCTGGTGGGGGGGGATTATTGACAAGGTCTTGTAATGACAGGACAAGGGGCAATGGGTTTGAACTGGCAGAGGGCAGATTTAGACTGGATGTTAGGAGGAAGTTGTTTGCAGTGAGGGTGGTGAGACAGTGGCACAGGTTGCCCAGGGAGGTTGTGGCTGCTCCCTCCCTGGAGGTGTTCAAGGCCAGGTTGGACGAGGCCTTGAGTGACCTGTACTAGTGGGAGGTGTCCCTGCCTATGGCAGGGGGTTGGAACTGGATGAGCTTTGAAGTCCCTTCCAACCTTACCATTCTATGATTCTATCCTCCTCTGTGGTACTGCCCATGGCACAGTCCCACCAGACTCAGTGCTGCAGGCTACTCAGCATGAGAGGAGAGCAGCCAGGAGAGACACACTGATGGGTAGGAGAGTACCATTTTCACCCTTTCTGTTGCTCTGAGGCAGACACATGCTTGTTTCACTCCTCCATACTGAAGATCAGATTTCATGGTCCCCGATCCAAAAAGTGACAGCAAAAGAGCAGAAAAGCAGCACGCAGCAAAAAGTGTGAACAAGTCCTCCATGAAGGAGAGGGTCCATAAAGCAAAGTAGCAGGCAGAGCTCCTGAAGGGAACTGCTCTACTTCATGTCAGGGTGAATTTGGTGCAAAGATCTCAGTCTTGGGCTGACCCTTCCCTTTGTTGTCATGTTCCTGTCCAATAACATCATCGAGCAGCCTGCAAACCAGCTTCAGCCCTTTAATTCTCCTGTTGTGCTCTCCCCTGTCTCTCTGAAGGGCAGCAAAGCCTGCCAAAACCACACACCAAGCAGGCTTGTCCATAGCTATGCCTGCACCGAGCTGGCCTCACACGTGAGCTCGCAGCAGGTCTGCAGACAGAAGACCAAACACTGTGATTTATGGGGCTTGGCAGTGAGGTGGCAGTTCCTCTTCACATGCATTTTGGTGCAGGGAGTAAAGAGCTAAAAATACAGCAATGGAAGAAATCCAGTGAGAAATAGGTGTCAAGCCATGCATGTTTGCAGTCCCAGCGTGCTGCAGGAGCATCCAAGGGCATAGTTCTAAAACCAAACCACAGGTGTGCTTTGATGCAACACCTGCCTGTAAACAGCTGATGAAATGTGGTTGACACTTCTGTCAGCTCCCTGCTTCTCAGGTGAGACCTGCTTGTGGTTTTCTGGTTCATGTGCCCACAGGTCTTGAGCTAACAGTTGTGGAAGCCAGTGGAGGACCCTCCTCTGTCTTCAGTCATCCATGAACCAGACCCAGAGAAACATCAGGGTTGAGATCACCTCACAGCACCTCTCCTTTGGAAACACATGGATGTGTCTGGCAGGTTGTAATTGCTTCTTGCTGAAACATCAGTGGTTGAAAGCATGCCAGAGTGTTAATATACTGTATTATTTACAGACTTGCATGCTGGGCCAAGGCAAACACTCAGCAACTGAGTCACCTCCATCTGAACTCTTCTCTCTTGCTTTCAAATTCCACTTTATGTTCTCATGATATCTACAACCACTGCTGTGTTTATGCAGTTTGCTGTGTGCCTCAGATTAACCCACACTGCTGATGGTTCACAGTCAATGCAGGCTCACTGAGGAATGGGAGCTTCCACACCCAGCATTACTTATTTACAGAGGAATGACTTAGAAGAGTGTTCTGAGGCCAAGGGGAGCTATGCCAGGCCAATTTTCTGATTTGATTTTATTCCAAGCACTTCACAGAATCACAGAAACATTCAGGTTGGAAAAGCCCCTCAGGATCACCAAGTCCAACCTATAACCCTACTCTACAAGATTCACCTTAAACCATATCCCTAAGCACCACATCCAAATGATCCTGAAACACATCCAGGGTTGGTGACTCTATCACCTCTCTGGGCAGCTCATTCCTGTGCCTCTGCATGAAAAACTTTTTCCTTATGTCCAATCTAAACCTCCCCAACCTCAGCTTGAGGCCATTGCCCCTTGTTCTGTCTCCAACTACCTGTGAGAAGGGCCCAGCAGTAGCCTCTCCACAATGTCCCTTCAGGTAGTTGTAGACAGCAGTGAGATCTTCCATTGATCCTCTTCCACTTGCAGAACTACTGCTATCTGGGAATTTCACATGAACTAAAACCAAAAGCAGCAGAGCTATCCCTTGTTTCTGAAGGGAAGGTTCCCTAGGTTAGATCCCAGCACACTTCAGTGACCTGCTGTCCTTTGCTACCAACAACCCTGGCTTGCTTATCAGAAACCCCCAAATCCACATTGTGACTTAACCCCAATTTTCAGTCAGTCTTAGATGAACTTGTGGACCCTGCATGCATGCATGTGAGGATCTGCTGTACTGCTCACCAGCTGGGATCTGACTGTTTCCTCTGATAATCCCTGCAGCACCTACATAGCAGCATTTCTATGGCAGAGCTCAGAACCACTTCTAAAAGTGTGCAAACAGTGCTAATGCACAAAAATCACACAACCTTGGAGTTTGTTCTTAAAACTTGGTTTGAACACTGTAAAACCTAAAGCACAGGACAGTTGACAAAAGGATGAGGAGCAAGATTAAACGAGGAAAGGCAGAAAAGAATCATGATGGAGACCCTTAAGACACTACCTTGTATTGATTCTGCTGGAATCACACTGAAAAAAAAAAAAAAAAAAAAAAAAAAAAA
>VWZE01002870.1:25629-78096 GCA_013396675.1 Eubucco bourcierii
CCAGAGCCAGCAGGCATGGAGGCAGTTGGGGCACGCGGGCGGTTTGCGGCACGCGGGAGGTTGGGGCACGCGGGAGGTTGGGGCACGCGGGAGGTTGGGGCACGCGGGAGGTTGGGGCACGCGGGCGGTTGGGGGCACGAGGGAGATTGGGGCACGCGGGAGATTGGGGCACGCGGGAGGTTGGGGGCACGCAGGCGGTTGTTGCAAGCTTTCCTCACCAGGGCACAGGCACTGCTGAACTGATTTCTGCAAACTGTGAAATGGGTTTCAAGGGAGATTTATTGGGGTTTCTTCATGAGCTCAGGGAGAAGAAATGTGACCAGAGCAAGATGCATGAACCCAGTTTTGCCAAGTAAGTAAGAGGATAGCCTAGTTGGCCAGGGAGCTGCCCTGTGAGCCATGGCTGGGCTTTGCAAAGCCTGACAGCAGCACATTACCTCCTGCACAGAAATTAAACCACTGACTTCTGCATAACTCAAAGTTCTACTGGCTTGCTCACCAGCTGGTATGTCACTCCACAGCAGTGGGTAGAGTAACTGTGAAAGGCCTGATGGGTGCTCAAACAAAATAAGCAGGTTTAACAAGTATACTGCAACAGCTTCACCAGGGCTGATGCAGCGATTGTAAGAGTGGAATAATGCTGGCAGCATGTCATCTTGTCTGTTAACACGGACTCAGAGAGTGGATTGGGTTGGAAGAGACCTCTAAATGTTACCCAGTCCAACCCCCTGCAGTAAACTGGGACATCCCCAACGTCCTCCAACACTGCTCAGCCTCCTGAGTCCCCAGGCCCAGCAGCAGTGTCTTCATAGAACTCTGACCTTTGACTTTGACAGTCCCCTAGGAGTCAGAAAATCTTTGAACAACATTGCTCCAGGTCTTGCTGTGCAGCTCCACACTCTGCTTTCCAAGTGAACAAAATCCAGGAGAAGGATGGATGCAAGTGCAGAGAGAGGAAGGACCTGTCCTGCCGTCTCTGTGAAGGTTTGGGAGTTCCACCCCCACCCCCCACACACACACTTTGTAAAATGACCCAGACTAGCACTCAGCCGGCTGGAAGTTAGAAGATGAAGCTCTCTTTACAGCTCAGCACAATGTACAGCAGATATATACACTATAGACGGAATATTTACAGAAATATACAAGTTAAAGGTAATACAGCAACACAACTCCCCTCCCAGAAATCAGAGACCCCAGGAGGGGCTCCCAACCACTCTTCCACCTTCTCCTCACCCCTGTACCTTACCCCGAGGTTTGCCTTACGCGCCAGGTAAATTAGGAAGATCAGCCAGGGGGGTTAGAAGAAAAGTGGTTAGTGAGGATTAATCGGCAGAGGAGCCAGAAGCTGCTAGAATGCCCCAGCAGCTGTTGTTCCAGCAAGAGACAGAGAGAGACTGACTTATCTAATATTTTGGTTAGTGTTCCCAAACAATTTCTTAGCAAGCGTATGAGTGAAGTAGACATCATGATGCTTTCCTTTCACAACCTATAGTGTAATTTTCCCTATTAAAATATTCTAATTGGCCTCAAACCAGCACAATCTCTCATGGGTTCCTCAGCCGAGCAGGCAGAGCTGCTGGAGTGAGTCCATTCTGACTGTTACATTCTGCCCTTTGTCTTTCAGCTTAATTTCTGTCCTATGGTAATTTCAAATAGAAACAGGTAGAAAAGGACACAAGTGATAGTAACTTGAGTTTGTTCAGCAGAGTTTTCTCTTTAAAGCTTGCTAAGCGGGACTCACCAGTGTCCCACTGGTGAGACAAGGCAGACTGAAATGCTGGCTATATTGGACTGATCAGGGCCTGGAAGGGCACATTGTGGAGCACGGATGGGTTTGTGCTTGAAGATGTTGGAAAAGAAAAAACTCTGTAGGTTAGGAGCATGAAGAAAAAGAGGAAATGCAGCAGTGGAAGCATTATGATCCTTTCTGGCCATACACTGAAAACAAAAGCCAGCAGTGGGGCTTTGGGTATGACTTTATGCTTAAGGACAGTCTTTTAACTATCTCTGATGTCTTGGGTTTGTGTTTGCTCATGAAAACTCAGGAAAATTCCTCAAAATCATTCCAAAGTAATTTTTATTCTTTCCTGGTCTCATTCACCACTGCTCTTTAGTTCCCTTCTTGCCACGAAAGACCTGAAGGGACACAAAGCAAACCACGAGGCTGAGATTTAACACCAAGACATACAGTAGCTGGGGCTGCAGGGTGGAAGGAGCGGGTGGCTGGAAATGATGCTGCCTGCCAGCAGCTTGGCTCACACAGCACCAGGATTATTGTCCCTGCACGCAGTGAAAAGGGCTGTTAGAATCCTCAAGCCATGCCAAAAATCCACTCTCGCTACTTCTCTTGTTTGTCATGAAAAATGTGACCCAACTCTGCCATTCCTATGACTTTCTATGTGAAAGTCCTTATCTGCCACAGATAAGCCCCAGCCTTTGGAGCTGACTTCATTGCCTGTTTATTTTTCTGGAATTCTTCTAGCTTTACAACTTTGCTACTTGATTTCTGCTTCACTACAAGAAAAAGCCTGGATCCAGCTGTTAGGGGAAATGCAGCAGGCTGCTTTAGTAGACAGATGTGCTGCTGACTGCTATAAATAAATAAGTGCCTGCTCCTGTCTTTCAGCATTTTCTGTAGTAACTTGGGTGGGTTTTGCATTTGGTGTCTCTATCTCTCCTAGCTGCAGGTTTGTACTTTTTAAAAAACAATTATGTTTTTCATGGCTGCTGGCTGTTACTTTTTAGATTCTTTAGAAATGTAAAGAAAAGCAGAGGAGGTCTCCATGCTCAACAACCCAACAGGTTGCCATAGAGGCCATGATGTGTCTGAAACTCTGATGCTTCAGAAAATGAGAACTTGATCTTCTAGATCCATGGGTAACAGATCAAGCCAACGTTCTGCTACCAGGGCTAGACTTGTATTTGTTTGTTTTTCCAAATCTTACTCTGTTACGGGTAAATAAGCATAAATATTGTCAGTAGAGTGCAAATAGTGTTAATTTCAACTGAGAGAAAAACTTTAAGCTCTGCTGACGGATAAAACAACTCATGTAAAAATCACTGACACTAGGTCTTTGCCCTGGTTTCCAAGACACTTCTCTATCATTTTGTAGTTAGAAGGTATATCAGTTATGGTCACTGTGGAAGACAGGCACACAGATGATACCTCAAGTAGGACAGAATCACAGAACCTTAGAGGTTGGAAAGGACCTCCAGAGATCATCAAGTCCAAACCCCCTGACAAAGTAGGGTCACCTAAGGTAGCTCACACAGGAATGCATCCAGGTGAGTTGTTAAAATCTGCAGAGAAGGAGACTCCACCACCTCTGCACTGTTAATTCTTTCTAGATTATATTGTGGGACCCATACTTAACAACAGATCTTCATGGATTGTAGGTGGTGTGAGATTTGAGACCTTGCCTGGCTTTGACTTCAGGCAGCAGATAGAAGGGAAGGCACTGAAGACAGCAAGGACTAGGACTGGCCAGGGTGTGGATCTTTAAGTTTCACACCATCACTGCATTTATGAACACTGCCAGATCTCTGCTGAAAACATGTACTGCCAAAACAACTATTTTGCAGGGAAGAGGAATCACACTTTCAACCAGTGCTGGATTTCAAAGACCACTTTTAGGACTGCACTGAATGAGAAAAACCTCATCTTCAAAAAGAAAAAAAAAAACCAAACCCCAAAAAACAAAACAAAACCAACCACAACAACAAAAACCCCACAACAAACAAAAAAACCCTGTCTAGTCTATTGAAAAAACTTCATATATCTACAATTTATTTAAGCTCATGTAACCAGAAGCAGAATGTGGTTAAAATAAAGTGGAATCCCTTAGAAAAAATAAAATAAAATGAATAAATAAAAGGATTCTGTTCTACAGCACCACTCCTGCTAATAATTTCCAAATTAAATTTACATAACAATCTTGCTTTTCAGACTGCTGGTCCAACAAATCAAGCTGCAACACTTCTGGTTAAGCTTTGTTCTGCAAGTACCCTGGCACAGTAATTTAGCTGTCAGTTTTGAGGCTGTGGGAACATAATTAGGTTTATAACAGAAAAAGACACGTCCTCATGCCTCTGTGGGAAATTAGATGAAGGGAAGAGCTGGCTTGGCCCAAACTTGCCAGGATTCACCCCTAAAACTCCAAAGCAAGCACAAATATCTCTGCAGACAAGTGATGTACTGAAAATGGTTTTTCTTGGAGCTACAGCTATGGTATCACTAAATAGTAATAAAATGTATTCACAGGCCATAGAATCATAAACATTGCATTAGCACTGTGCCCTTACAGAAAAGTCCTTCCCTGATCAGGAGAGCTGCCTCAATCAGATGAGGCTGATAGGCAAGGACCTCTTGCTTGTCCTCCAGCAGCTACTTTCTGTTCACATCTTAGAGGTAAATTGGCCTGAGGCCCACTGCTCACATCTACTGGACCTTCATATTAGCAGGTGAATGTCCCTGTCAGCTTGTCTCTGTACAATTTCATCACCCCTTAGTCTGGAGCATCCCATCTCTGGATGGGAGTGACACCTCTCCATGCTTGGTGCAGTGGGACCCTGGCTTCTACCAGCACGCCTATATGCTCTGAAGATACAAAATGAAGGTCAGAGTGTGCAGGAAAATCAGAGCCCTCACCCCACTGGGATGTCACAAAAGCAGAGCTGATGCCTCAGTTGTGAGCCACAAACAGGTAACTCCTGAGGCGTGGAGGAGTTTCTTACTTGGGGGCTAGCATAAGGACATGTGCAGTGCAGCTCTTGCCTTTACCTGGCGGGGGACTGTTCACCTTCTACTACAGCGAGAGGAAGAGCAACCTGATCCATGCAAAACAAATGGGATAACTCTTATTGCATCTGTACCAGCCTGTGCAGGCAGGAATGTCACCTCTTGCTCAACACAACAACGATAAACTCGCAGGTGTATGTGTGCACATCTGTCCCTGCAAGGGGTCATGGAGGGAGAGGTGTACACAGCTGGCAGAGGTGAGCAAGGTGAATACTTCTGCAAGGTGTCTGTTTCAAAGCCATCTTTAGGCAATGGATGCTCAGATGAGCACAACAAAGTAAATGCAGTACCCCAAACCTGAGTTCTCTGCATCCCTGTTTATTTCACTAGCTCATCATTCCCAGAAACGAGCCCCTGAAGTTTCCATGTAGATGCTCAGGCAACAGGGCATGGCACAGACAGAACTCAAGCCTTGCCTTACCCGTGCTTTTTGTAAAGTGTCAACTTAAGTTGTGTTGGTTAAGTTCTATATCCAGAAGTGGGACAACAAATATTGCTACTGTGCAGAGAGCCTATAGGGAAGGATTTGATACAAGGGCTTTTGCTCTTTGAATTATCACACAGGTCAGTGAGAACTCTCACTCCAGCACCAGTCTGGCCCATGCTTTTTGGACCAGGCCACCAGCTTTTCTGTCTCATCTGTTAGGTGGCTGAAGACAGGGATGTTATTCGCATCTTGGAAAAGGTTTCATCTGCCAGGGAGAACACCCCCACGGTTATTCATCACATTTTATTAAAGGCTTGACCAGATGCAGTCCTGCTATCAACTTTAGAGAGCTATTAGGGTAAATGTCTGCCTGCTGTACCTCAGCTGTATCTAATGGCCCAGCCATGGCAGGAGTGAGCCTGCTGTGTCCTCCCGGCAGGAAAACCAGCTGCCACTCAGCAGCCTTAGCTGAGCAGATGAGATCTATCACTCCCAGCAGCTCAACTCGTAGAGGGAATAAAGGATTGCTTCCCAAGGAAAGCAGAAACTGCCCACAAACAGCTCCCTAACCAGTGATTTGGTTTGCATTCCATTTCAGACCTCTGGATTAGCATCCTTTAGTTAAGTGACAAATCCCCAACTAAGCACACAACCATCTCATGTTTCTAACCCTTCCAGGCACCATCACCCTTGGTAACCCCAACTTGCAGCCAACCCAGATAATTCTTCTGTTGATTATCACTTAGCCAAACAAACAATCAATGCTAGAGCTGTGCAGACTTTGTATGATCTCCACAAACACAGTTTTTAATTGGTGAGCAGGTGTCTTTCTGTGTACATTTCTCACGACCGTGACCTAGGGAGGGTGTTCTGGGCTCCTGCTTCTCACATTTATACATGAACTCAATTAATTGGTGAGAGCTTGGATCCAAAAGGTAACAGAAAATATGTTTCTGGTGGAAGGTCCTGCAGTAAGTGTGTGACTCAGAGTGATGAGAGGATTCCCTGGAAGCAGCACTCCAATACTAATTACCATCTGTGACAGTTTCAATATCAGCCCTTCAGCCGAAACAGACAGGGCTTGAGCTCTCTGCTCTGCCTGGGACTGCAAGGGGGTCTCTGCAAATGGCCTGACAGTGAGTCCTCAGTTATAGGTAACACTGGAGAGCACATAGTGCCCTTTAAAACTACTGAAATGCTACCTTGGTGCTTTGTGGAAAGGGTAATGGGTGGCTTTGCAGAGCTGAGGTCTGCTGGGGCGTTCCTATGTTTAGCTGCACATTCGTAATACATATGGTGATGAAAGCTACTCCTTAGAGAACCTGGGAACTCCTCCTGCTTCATGTGAAGGCAGATGTAAAAGGAGGGGGTGACAAGGGTGGAGGTCCTCAAGGTTTTCTAAGCAGCTGATTCCTACCGACAGCAGTAGTGTTATGTGCATAGCATCAGTGAGGATTTAAGACTATCATCAGGGAACATCAAAAAACAACAGTTAAAAAAAAGAGGAAATGTATTTGGACTAAGCAACAAGGTGTGCAGAACAGGTAAGTCTGGGGGGAACAAAGGTCTTCAGTGAAACCAGGAAAGAGTTTGATGTCCTAAAGGAACTTTCTGACCTCAGTGAGAGATCCCATCCAGGAGAACATTCAGCTGGGGCCCCAGCGCAGCTCCCGTGGGGCAGGAGGGTGGAGAGATACTCAACTAGGGGTGTGAGAAGTGCTTCCCATACCGTCAGCAGCCCTGGATCTGTGAGGCAGCCCTGAAAAGCTTTGACAGAGGCTTTGGGAAAATCCTGCTTCATCCTGGGCTGCCAGCGAACATACAAGGGTGAAAGCTTGCGGAGGCAGGGAGCAGCCTCCCCTCCGAGGGTGAACGTTTGTGGATGCAGGGAGCAGCCTCCCCTCCGAGGGTGAACGTTTGTGGATGCAGGGAGCAGCCTCCTCTCCTGAGGTCATGTGGAGGTAGTGGGGGAGGTGGATCGGGAAGCCTCCTGCCCAGAGATCCGAGTGCAGAGACCAAAGGCCGAGGAAAGCAGGGCTGCACGCCCGCGTTCCCGCACAGGAAAAGGCTCCCAGCCGTGTTTTTAAGACAGGGATGTACCAAGAGTGCCCAAAGCGAACTCAGCAGTAGTAACAAGGGCGCTGCAAACCCGCACTCGGAGGCTGCGCTGCTCTGGAGGAACAGGCAGGCTGCAGACAGCGCTGGGCTGTAACAGAAGAGCAGAAACATCCACCGGGAGGCCTGCCCGGCTGGCAATTAGCATAACAAGCAGCAGGCCTCACACATCTGCCATCTGCCCACTGCTGAGTGTTACGTAAAAAACGTAGCCCGTGAAGAAATGAATTTGCTAGTGGGAAATTAAACAGCAAACCACCCTCTGCAGCCTCGCCCACTGGTGACAAAATGTGCTGCCCCCTCCTGCATTCCCTTCACAGGGAGGGCAAAGCAGCTCCTCTTCCACATTGCCTCCTTAGCCTTACCATCTCCAGGTTGCACTAACCATCTCACCTCAATGCTTGCATCATGTGGCTGCATGACTGCCCTGCTCTGCCAAGCCCTGTCCTGGCAGGTTGCTTCCCCAAACCAGCTTCTAGAAAACTCCAGACTTGTGGGCTCATGGAATCACAGAATGGGTTTGGTTGAAAGAGACCTTTAAGATCATTAAGTCCAGCTGCCAACCCCAACACCATCCTGCCCACTAAGCCATGTCCTGAGAGTACCACTCCTGCAAAGTTTTTTGAACACCTCTACTTTGCACTGCTGGAGTGCTGCATCCAGTTCTGGAGCCCCTGGGACAAGAGAGCTATGGATGTGCTGGAAGGTGTCCAGAGAAGGGCCACAATGATGATCAGAGGGCTGGATCTGCTCTGTTGTGAGGAGAGACTGAGAGAGTTGGGGTTGTTCAGTCTGGAGAGGAGAAAGCTCCCAGGTGACCTTATTGTGGCCTTTCAGTATCTTAAAGGGGTCTACAAGAAAGCTGGGGAGGGACTTTTTAGGATGTCAGGGAATGATAGGACTGAGGGGAATGGAACACAGCTAGAAATGGGGAGATTCAAACTGGATATTAGGAAGTTCTTCAGCATGAGGGTGGTGAGACCATGGAACAGGTTGCCCAGGGAGGTGGTGGAAACCTCATCCCTGGAGATGTTGAAGGCCAGGCTGGATGAGGCTCTGGACAGCCTGATCTACTGTGAGGTATACCTGCCCATGGCAGGGGAGTTGAAACTGGATGATCCTGTCATCTAGCAAAAGAAGGGGACACAGTCTCAAGTTGTGCCAGAGGAGGTATAGGATGGAAGTTAGGAGGAAGTCCTTGACAGAGAATGATTGGCATTGGAATGGGCTGCCCAGGGAGGTGGTGGAGTCACCATCCCTGAAGGTGTTCAAGAACAGCCTGGATGGGGCACTTAGTGCCATGGTCTGGTTGATTGGATAGGGCTGATGGATAGGTTGGACTGAAGGAGCTTGGAGGTCTCTTCCAACCTGGTTGATTCTATGATCCTTGTGATCCCTTTCAACCCTGACTGACTCCACCCCTGCCTTTTCCAATGCCTGAGCACTCTTTCAGT
Organism: Eubucco bourcierii; assembly: GCA_013396675.1. Taxonomy (NCBI): domain Eukaryota; kingdom Metazoa; phylum Chordata; class Aves; order Piciformes; family Ramphastidae; genus Eubucco; species Eubucco bourcierii. The sequence continues at coordinate 34,424 of VWZE01002870.1, forward strand.
ATTTTTCCTAATATCCAGCCTAAACCACCCCTGGCGCACCTCAAGACCGTTTCCTCTTAGCCTGTTGCCAATTACTCAGGAGAAGAGACCAACACCCACCTCTCTTCAGCCTCCTTTCAAGCAGTTGTAAAGAGCAATCATACCTACCCAGAGCCTCCTCCAGACCAAATAATCCAAATTCCCCCTCCTAAAACCTGCTCTCCAGACCCTTGAAACGTTTGTTCCACCCTGAGACCTGTTGATCAGTGGCTTATAGCTCTCTTGGAGGAATGGAAAGCTGGTGAGACCCACAGCCTAAGTGTGCTGCTTTGCCTTTTGCAGCCACAGGCACGCTGGTGCTGTGCTGGCAGCGTGGGACAGCCATCCAAAGCCACAGACAACTCAAGCGGTGGCAATGACTCAGAAGCAAGCAAGGGGGAATCCTTAATCTGGGGATTATCTGGGGTATTAGACAGGATGATCCTGAAGCACAGGAAATTCTTCAACACATTTTTTTTCAGTGTGTAACAATAGGGGAGATTTCTCTTCCCACCCCACTTAACCTATTTCTCTGATAGTTTCAGCTTGGTGTTTCTGCAGTGTTCTCTTGGATGATTTCACCCAGAGCTAAGGGTTGCTTGCAAGGGAACCCACAGCTGCTAAGCAACAGACCTGCCAAGCCAACTTTGGAAGGGCAGCCACAGATGCCTGCGCTGCTGAATGAAATCCCCAGGTGCTTTTAGAAAGTTCCAGGTGCTGTCAGTCACCTAGTTCAGCACTGATGCAGCCCAGGTGTCCATTTGCCAGATCTAAAGAGCACTTTGTTAGTTTTTTTTTTTTTTAATACTTCAAAATAATAATAATTTCCTTTTGAACATGGAACTAATTAATTTCTTCCTGCATGACTATTTTATTTGTGGGGAGCAGAAAGCAGCTGAAGTAACAACAACATAAAGAGGAAAATAGTTTCTGCCTCTAAGTTAGTTTTCCCTTGGCTCCTTTGCTCTCCAAAGGCCATAGGACGATTATGGGTTAGGAAGAAATACATCAATTTGGGATTATGCATGGATAAAACAGAGTTATTCTCAGGAGCTGATGATATGTCATCATATATTACAATCCTGAGGATATGAATTTGGCCTGGGACCACAGAGGCAGAGTTCAGGAGATCTGGCAAATAATTTACAACGTAAAATGATCATCTTTATTGAAGAGCATCACCATGCAGACAGGGGAATTAGGGCAAATAAACCCTACTGATTTATAGGTTACCACAGCACTTTGTGATGAAGGAGGAGACAGCAAACAGGGTTTTATCTGCTTCCCAAGATAGCAGGATGCGTGGCAAGCACAGAGGATATTCTTGCTGTGCTACTACTGCTTTTCCCTCTACCAGACCCACCTCAGTGTAATTAATTGCCCAGCTTGAAACACCAGCTTGGCTACACTGAGCTGCCGGGGACAGAGTCTGTGGTGGGTGGCTGCAGGGTATTTGCAGCAAAGGGCTGCCACCCTGGGCCAGCAGCACACCCTCAACCTGCCCTGTGGAGGGCCACCAGCACAAAAAGCACAGCTGGGCATGGCCTCCTGTCTTCCTCGTGCTTGGAGGTACTTCATCAGGATACAAATGTGATGTTTTAAGCAAGAGCTCTTGCTTTGCAACTCGGTTCTCTTTCTGGTTAGCAATGAGTTGGAATTGCCAGCACCTGGCACAGAATCTTAGGAGTGTAGTAGGAAAAAACAGACTTCACATCCCTCTGCAATAAAAGACGACAAGTTAACTGTGCATGGTAAAGACATTAAGATGTACCTCTTCCAAGGTTTTGCTTGCTCCAATTACAGACAGTAACAGTGAGGGAGAAAAACCATAGTACTGCAGACTGCACTCTGAGAGCCAGGGTGTCCTCACAGGTCTGCACCAGGCACCTTGTCAGGTGTCTCTGATGAGTCATTTTCACTGCTGTGAAATTTTCACTGCAGGGGGAGATGTTTTACAGTCGGGGGAACTGCATTTTCAGAGTGTAAAACTGCTAAAGACACAGAGATTTAAGGAAGTTGTGGAGTCTCCCTCTCTAGAGATACTCAAAACTTGCCTGGACATGTTCCTGTGTGTTCTGGTGTAAGTGACCCTGCTCTGGCAGGAGGGTTGGATTAGATGATCCTTTGAGGCCCCTTCCAGCCCCTGATGTTCTGTGATTCTTTGCTGCAAGAGTGGTCAGGCATTAGAACAGGCTGCCCAGGGAAGTGGTGGAGTCACCATCCCTATAGATCTTCAAGCAACACATGGCCATGGCACTTTGGGACACAGTTTAATGGCCATTTTTGTGTTGGTTGAAGGTTGATGATCTTAGAGACCCTTTCCAATCAGAACAATTCTAAAACAACACAGTAGTACTCATCCAGGAGCTTCCAGTTACACCAAGCCCTTCAGCACACCACAAGTGAGCAGAAAGCAGCAGCTAAACACAGAGCTCAGCCTCAGTAAGGAAGCCAAACCAGCAGTCATGGTTGATGTCAGAGAGACAATTGATTCTCTACCCTGCCTAACCGGGGGGCCAGCAGGCCCCCCGGCCTTTGTGGTCACCTCCACCAGTCACCCAGTGTGCACCAAGGGTACTCACCAGCGATCCCAGCAGGAGGATCCCTCTGCCCAGTTGGGCAAACTTGGAGCTTCTGCCTTTCCTGGGGCTGATTATAATGGGGAGTGGGCAGGGAGGGCAAAGTGGTCACACCTGGGGTGGGAGGAGACTCCAACAGGACCCAGGTGCTCTGAGTTTGGGGGAAAAAGGTGAAGATGCAGTGTGGGGTGGGAAAGGAGCAGATAGGGTGGAAAAGGGGAATTGGTGGTAAAAGCAGGGAGATTGAGAGGAAAAGGATGGAGACAGAGATGAGAAAGACAGGGGAAAAGGAAAGAGATAGAGAGGAAAGGAAAGAGTTGGAGAGGAAAGGAGGAAGACGAGGGAGAAGTGGGACAAAAAAAAAACAAAAATGAAAACCAGAAGAAAAAAACAACAACAACAAAAAAAAATGGTGATCCTGCTCTGGCAGGGGTTGAGTAGATGATCTTTCAAGCTCCCTTCTAGCCCCTAACATTCTGTGATTCTATGATTGTGATTCTGTGAAAGGGAGAAAGAAGCAGCTGCTTGGTCCACTGAAAGAAGATGCTGCTTGTTACCATGTTCAAAGCACTGGGGAAAGTGGTGGGAGGAATTCTCTTGCACAGATGTGGAGGAGACAGTGTGAATGAAGCAGACTACTCACATGCCACACTCACTGTGCCACCAGAACCTGTTTTATAGAATCATAGAATGGTAAGGTTGGAAGGGACTTCAAGGATCACCTAGTTTCAACCCCCTGCCATAGGCAGGGACACCTCCCACTAGTACAGGTTACTCAAGGCCTCATCCAACCTGGCCTTGAACACCTCCAGGGAGGGAGCAGCCACAACCTCCCTGGGCAACCTGTGCCAGTGCCTCACCACCCTCACTGGAAAGAACTTCCTCCTAATATGCAGTCTAAATCTGCCCTCTGCCAGTTCAAACCCATTCCCCTTGTCCTGTCATTACAAGACCTTGTCAATAGTCCCTCCCCAGCCTTCCTGTAGTCCCCTTCAGATACTGGAAGGCTACTCTAAGGTCTCCTGGAAGCCTTCTCTTCTCCAGGCTGCAGAGCCCCAACTCTCTCAGTCTGTCCTCATAGGAGAGCTGCTCCAGCCCTCTGATCATCTTCGTGGTCTCCTCTGGACCTGCTCCAACACTTCCATGTCCTTCCTGTGCTGAGGGCTCCAGAACTGCACACAGTACTCCAGGTGGGGTCTGACAAGAGCAGAGTAAAGTGGCAGAATCCCCTCCCTTGCCCTGCTGGCCACACTTCTCTTGATGCAGCCCAGGACAGTTTTCCTGTCCTACTGCAAAAAGCTGCCGCTTAGGCTCCATGGAACAGGACTTCTGAAGCCAAAATAAGCCACAAACATGATGCTGCGTAAATTACTTTTAAAAATCTTTTTAATGAAGAAATAATTCCATTCCAAAATATAGACACACAATTAAATAGTTTAATCACTTCAAAATATAACATGTCCCCAGTAGGTTCCAACACACACACACACACAAAACAATACTTAACAGCAATACAAAAACCCCATACAATAGCAGTTCTGTTACAATACCAATGGATATCGTGACATCTTCAGTGTCTGTTTCTGTCTCAAGTGGTGTCAAGTACAGTAGTTTTAAAAATGCCTTACAGTTTAGTAGCCTCCAGATGTAACTCTTCATATTTTTTTTTAAATGTTATTTTACTTCTTTTTTTTTTTTTTTTTTTTTTTTCCTTTTTTTTTTTTTTTGGTTCAAAGGTAAAAATGCCCTTTGGGCTTCAGGACACAGTGGAGTGCTCGTTGTTCACAGCTCCGTCTGCTGAATTGAACCAAGGTGGTTACAGCAACCCGAGGTTGCAATATTTACAAGGTCCTATCTACAGTAATTGCCAAGAACCAATAAGGATGGGAGAAGATGACCGAAAGTAAAGGCAGACGCACTTATGATAAATCATGATGCAACAATTTGGCTCATGCATATAAGAAAATACATATTATATCACAACAAAGGCCACACACCTTTTAATGCAGTTTAGTTTAACATTACTACTTACAGACAACCCATTCTCCACCTTCGCTTTGGACATTCAAGGACCCTATACATCTTCACATCCCTGTCTCCTGATTCCAAACCACTGGTTTCCCTTCAGTGACAGTAAAACCACTCAGAGTCTTGACTGCTGCAGTGGGCCATTGGTAGTTAAGAAAAAGGCCCGTGCCAGGGACCTTTTCAGTAGCTCTATTTATTTTAGTGACCTCAAACCACAACCAAAATAATATTTGACAAGCAGACAAAGACCAGCTGGGCGAAAACGTAGCCAGCTTAACAGTTGGAAAATGCTTAAAATAGATATTTGGAGAGCCAAGTAAGAAAGAGGTGCTTCAGCTCCAGGGCATAAGGGACCCAGAGCTCTGCTGGGGATCACCTTGTTGACAACTAGCCTGAGAGGAAGGCTCTTGATCCCTTGACTTTTTTCCTTACTCCTAATCCGGAAGCCCTTGCAATGGATTTATTCTATTGCATCTATTTTAAGCAGAGTGAGAATGAGAATGCAGACATTAAGATGATGGGAGGGATCTGTTACTTTGGGTACAGTTAAACATGACATGGGTTGAATTAGTCAGCCATTGGATGTAGCTGTGTTCTAGCTTGTTTTATCTCTGTTCAGGAAATGCTTGCCTGGAATCCTGAGCTGACAGCAACATCTACAGCTTCACTGGAGTAGCTTTAAATGCGGAGTGCTAGGCACTAGTGGAGGCTCACCCATTCCTGAGAGGAGGTTGGAGGAGGGGGCATCAGAGGATATGGTGCCTGCCTTGCCAGGACAGCAGACACCCCCGGGAGCAAAGACCAGTGATTGCACAAAGGAAAAGCTTACATGAAGATATCCAGATGCCTTAGTAAGCGCTGGGATGTCTGAGAGCAAGGCAGGTATGCGAGGAGATGCGGGCGAGGGATCTGCATACGCAATAATACAACAGGAAAGTGAAAGATGGCAGCAGCTCTTTCATACAGATACTCATTCCCTAACACACAGTGCCCAGGGAAACAGTCAGGAGCCTCCAGAGTGCATGCAAATGACTGGGCTTACTGGGTCGGGCTACAGAGCAACCTCACGGCAAAGCAGCAGCACACATCCATGTCGCCACGACAGCGAGGACAGACAAACTGTGAGCCTGCTTCAGAGGGGAAGCTCATCGCTTGCTGCAGGCCACCTGTGCTGGTGTGAAATATCTGTATGAAACGCTACAGTTTGCAGGGCTGTCAGGCAGAGTCACTTCAGGTCAGCCACAAGACTCCATTGGGGCAGTAAAACTCCCTTGGCACAGAGGTCGTCCCAAGCCAAGACGCTGTGCACCTCAGGAGGGCTGTGGCCAGTGTGTGACAGTGCCCTGGGCTAGTGCCTGGCTCCTGGTCCCGCTGCTCCCGGCCTGGCTCTCACTTCTCTCTGCACAGCAGTGCTGTGTGCTGTGTAGGTGTCATCCCCATTTCCAAGCACCGCATCCCGGGGAGGACATTACAGCCAGTTTGTGTTCCTGCTCAGCACTGTCTGCAGGTCCGTAGTCCCAGCAGAGCAAACACTCTCTAGTTAGCAGTCTCACTGCCTAATCCAAACCAGCCAGGTAAGTTCCCTTTCTCCTGAAATGCTTTTGTACTCCAAAAATACCACACTGGACAAAACTCCAATTCTGTAACTGCTTGCCTGTCCTTCTAAAACATCCACGGCTTGTGCTTCTCTCTGACAGCCACGTCTCCATCCAGCTCCCAAAGAGTCTCACCACACATTGCCAAGAGTGCATGCAGAACATCTGGTGGCTGGCTAAGGCAATACACATTCGGAAATCAAAAGAGAACAGTTGCAAGCGCACTTTAAGCCTGTACATTTAAAGCTGAAGGCCTCGAAAATAACATAATGGAGNAAGAGCCAGTTTGTTGAACACATGCTTACTCAAGCTAAAACATCAATGAAACAATACCATGGAGGATTATACAGAACATCAGTCAGTTCAGGGATCTTATGGCACCTGTGGTTTATAAACAGCTTTAGCAACGAGTATTTCAAAACATAGTTCACAGTTTTAAGAAGATCTGTGCTGATTTAAAAACTAGATTCTATATCATTTGAATGTCACCTTTTGTATATGATATCTATTTGGAAAAAAAAAATAATATTTACACTAACTTCTATGGCTGATTTGTTAAGATTACTTTGAAAGAAACATTCCTAAGTTACACATTAGCCCTAAATCAGAGAGTTTGGGTTGTTTTTTTTAAAAATTATTATTATTATTATTATTCATTATATTATTATTATTATTTGAGTACATTTCGTGAAAGCCTTAATTTAAAGACTTGCAAACAAATTGCAAATGTAGTCTGGTACTTTGTTGTTGTTTGGTTTGCTTTTGTGGTTTGGTTTTTGGTTTTTTTTTTTTTGGGCTACTAGATATATACACTCAGGAGTATAATCATTCAGTGTTAAATGCATAATTGTAGCTTTTTACTTCTGTGGAAACAAACAAAAAAAAAAAATGTACAGTGTATAGTAAACCGACCTACTAAAAGCTCCAAGTATTCAGAAATCAAATTTCTATCTATAAACAGTATTGTCATTGTAAACTGAACAGGTTCAATATCATGTGCAAAGGGTTTAGGTGAGTTATTAACACTGCCATCCCTTGTAACAGCAGCACCTAGGTCAGTCTGTTTGCTTCACCGGTAATGAGCCATGTTACAGAAGATGTAGCTAATATAAGTTAGCTTTAAACAAAAGTCTTGTTGTCAAAAACACACACCTACGAACTATAACTCTTAGAACAAAAGTACTGTGCTACAGTCCTCAAAATTTAGTTATGGGATTGTTTCGTCAAGAGTCGCTGCACCTCTTGGTTCCACTCTTCCGTGAAGTCTGCAGCTGAGTTTTCTTCGTCGTCTGTCCGAAAGCAGCTCTCCTCATCATCAGTTCTTACGTAGCTTTCGTTGTCTGTCTGACTGCAGCTTGCCTGTTGAGAAACGGTGAGGGAAGGTTTTTAAAAGAGGTGCTGGTTTAAGGTGCTGCACCCACAAGGGCAGCAAAGCCTCTGCCTGCTGCTTTACTGAGAGAAAAAAAGAGGAGGAGCTGGCCAGTTCCTGTGGGTATCCCTGAAACAGCTAAACAAGTGGAAAAGTCATCCTGCCTGAGTGAGCCACAGCACTGGGAGCTGCAAACAGAAACTCACAGGACACTGGGAAGTGGAGGGCCAGAGGAGGGCCACAAAGATGATCAAAGGGCTGGAGCAGCTATCCTATGAGGACAGGCTGAGAGAGTTGGGGCTCTTCAGCCTGGAGAAGAGGAGGCTTCGAGGGGACCTGATAGTAGCCTTCCAGTATCTGAAGGGGGCCTACAGGAAGGCTGGGGAAGGATTATTTACAAGGTCCTGCAACGACAGGACAAGGGGCAATGGGCTTAAACTGGCAGAGGGGAGATTTAGGCTGGATGTCAGGAGGAAGTTCTTTACAGTAAGGGTGGTAAGACACTGGCACAGGTTGCCCAGGGAGGTCGTGACTGCTCCCTCCCTGGAGGTGTTCAAGGCCAGATTGGATGAGGCCTTGAGTAACCTGTACTAGTGGGAGGTGTCCCTGCCTATGGCAGGAGGTTGGAACTAGATGATCCTTGAGGTCCCTTCCAACCTTACCATTCTATAATTCTATGATTCTAAGTTGGAAACTCTTAGCACAAGTGAGAAGACTGTTGCCTGCTCTGCTGCAGGGCTCTGGGGTTACTGGCTCTGCACTGACAGATTCACAGACATTCCCAGCTTCCCTTCTGGGGAGTGATTCCCCCCAAATCACTACCAGTGGCAAAAGTATGGATTATTCCCCTTGTGCACAGGCTCAGTCACCTAGCTAAGAGTTGTCACTATCAGAAGCTCCTCCCAATGTGTAAGTCTCACTCTTAATTTACATACTTTCCTATGTCTAAAAAGAAATGCAGTTCCTTAAAAGGATGATTCTGCCACTATAGCTTGCACACAGCCTCATCTGCTGGTGCACCAATCTCTCCTCGGTGCCTCTCCATATCCTGAAGCATCAGTAAGACCTTGAATTCCTACATGGGAGGATCTACAGTCAGACAGTATTGCCTGCTTCTGTTTTTGGCATGTCTATTCCAAAGGCACTGTGTACAGACCTGACCTGTCAGAGTTAAGGAGCTCATCCTGTTCCTCTTGAACTACCTCAGACAGAAAACCCGAACCACACTGTGTACCATCTGCTAATAAGAGCATAAAAGACCAAACCCTACTGACATGAATTCTTTTCCACTCATCTCAAGTATAAAGCTGGTCTACATGATGAGAGATGAAATGCAAATTAATTAATCAAAAAAGAGTTAAATTAAAGCCCACGAATAAAGAAAGGTCAGGTAGTTTAGCTTGCTGCTTCTCCTTCCTGACACCCTTTGATTGTATTAATTCTTCACACTCAAATGCCTCCATCCAATTCCTTAATACCTAAGCATCCCAAGTGGTGTGATGATCTTAATTTACTATCTCCTTGTGCTAGGCAGTTAAAAAAGACCTAGCATTAACATTTGGTGGATAAATGGAAAGGAAACCTGCACTGCAAGTCTAATGAGAGGCTCAGGAAACATTTCTGAGGTGCACTTTAAATGAGCACTTTTCAAACACCAGACACGCATCTGCAATGCTTAAGTCTGCAAAGTAGTTTGGAAATCTTAATAAAGGAACATTTCACAATTCAGCCAAGAAACGCAAATGAAAGGCATGGAAGAGGTCAGTTCTCAGCTTCTCAAGGCTGATTTTTACTGAATCCATTTCAGGGTTATATAAATACATCTCCTCTTTCTTGATGGTATCATTATAAACCATGAGAGGAAAACTAGAGTGGCTTGTGAAACACTGGATGGGTGAAGATGTACTGAGAGTACTGCTAAGGACTGGGGTTTGCTTCGAATTTCCTGGATGAATTACTTTTCTTGGTGGAGCACAGGAGGCTAATTCTAAATTCTCTAAAGCCTTGTCTCTGTTCCACAGCCAGCACTGGGACAGAGATTTTCATACAAGCGGTAATGAGCACTAATGAACCTCAGAGCTGTAAATTCACTGCAGCATTTCCAAAATGCCAGAATTAATTTCAGTTTGAGACTCAAATGATTTGTTATGCTATAAAATGGTTTCTTGGCCTTTTCTTTTGGCCACAATCCACAGGTTCTTTTCTGTTACTTCTCATTCAGCGATTTTTAAACCCCATCCCTATCGCTCGTGTAATTTTAGAGTTAAATTCACAAAGCCAAAGCTCCTTCTTCCCAGCTGGCTTGGTCACAGCTCTTTTACAGCTTTTTCACACCTACGTACCAAGAAGAGGAGGATTTAAGGATAAAAATAAAGAGGAAAATAAAAAAAGGGAGTGAGCCTAGCAGACCTTTTTGATAGCGACTGTGCTTGTTTAGGTTTCTCCTCCCTCCCTAGCCCTGTTACCCCATGGTTCGATGCTGGGGCATGGATGATCTTAGAAGAAAACTGAACAGTATGTGTGATGGGAAAGTTGGCTGTTTTGATGCAGACTACTGTTAGTTCTTTGTTCTAAGCCTACCCTGCATCTTTGCAGATGTAACACAAGGCCAGCATATCAGTCTGCTATGTTTGATCTCACTGTTCCAAGGTTATATGCAGGGATGTGCCCAGCTTAATTGGCTTTCTCCTTGGTTACCACTAGCTCCCCTCTTAGGTTCCCACGAAGAAGGATGCATCTTTGAGAGAGTCTTGCTTGGATAGCAGAGTGCTTACGTAAATGATATGAGCACTGGATCAGCCAATCAGCATAACTAATTGTATGTAGTGGTGACATATACTTGAGAGCTGTAACTTCACAATAAATCCAATTGTATCTGCATCATACTGATGTGTCGTACTTTGCCGTCTCGCCACGGGTGCACTGCGGCAGTTCATTGTGACAGCAGGATGGACAGCACTGCCTCGCTGCCATCTTCACAGCAGGGCACTGCACCCTTCTAGAAAGTCACAAATGCAGAGCCCTGCAGCTTCAGATGAGGCAAGGAGGAAATGTGTGGTCTGTCATTCCCTGGGCAAAAGTTCAGAACAGGCTACTTCACAAAAATAGCACAACTGCTGAATCTGGCACTAAACTCAGTGATGCAACTGTGAGTTTGGCATGTGTAAGGAACACGACCTGAATATGGGCCAGCAGGAAATTTATCTTCTTGCCTTATCTCTGGATTGCCAGGCTCTAACTAGTAGCTGAGTACCTTGCACTTTGGATTGGGGCATTTTAAACTTCCACAACACTCTCTGGGTAAGCAGCTGGTGGGTTTCCTTCTTTTATGTTTACCTAACTCATGTTTCACACAGTAGAGTAGATGTTCTGGTATCACCAGAAATTATTTCTTTCAGTTACCCTAGGAAGACTAAGGGATTGTGAGGGACTGAACTGAGGTCTCTTGAAATGTAATCTGATTCCTTATATTCTGGTTAAGTTTTCTTTGTACTGGCTAATATACGTCATCATTCCCAGGGATGAAAAGCCCAGGGAAGAAGATAAACAGGGTGGGGGTGGCTTAACAGGAGTCTACACAGGACTAGGGAAAACTAGAAATGATTTTGAGATTCCCAGGTATCCTAGCACAGATTAAAGGTAACAAATAACATTGTCACGGGTGCTCAGGCACCAGCTGCAATGGACCTTGTGAAACACACATTATGAGGATGGATTCCAAAGAGGTTTCTAAATTATAGTGATACTTACTTGAGAGGAGAGAGAAGGGTATTGCACTCAACTTTGCAAACTGACCTGTAGGTAACAAAGGACAGAAAACAAGAAGATGACAAATTAAGCCAGTGAGCAGCCAGGCAGTGTATTATTCTGAGGGAAGCCATGCACGAGCCTAGAAATACACAGAGCAATTATGGACTCTGAAAAGAAACTCACTGAAAATTGTCTTACACAACACATCCAGCAACAGACTGTAACGAGAACACAATTGGTAGCGGATGTGGGAGGATAAGCGCTGTTAGCACTTACACCTGTGCACTAAATGTGTGCTTCCTCAGTACAGGCACTTGTTATTTACAACATGCATCACAAAAGGGGAGAGAAAGAAGCCTCCTTTGAGGTTCCCTGTCCCAGATTTACTTGTGTATCCTGGGTTTTCTGCACATACTTTAAATACCGATTTAGAGCTTAGCTTGGCTGTCTCGCCTGGAGACAAGGTGACATGAAATAACAAGAGTGGGTTTTGACCAACCATCTTCCATGCTCTGCTACATTCACATGTTTTCCTAAGTGTGCTGCTTTCACAGCAAGTGAGACATTTAATAACATAAAAATGGTCACCACACTGTTACTGAGGTTACCATTCAGTAACCTTAGTAGGAGTTCCTCCTTGCAGATTTTGATAGCTGACAAATGCATTATGACAGCTACAGCCACCAGCTTTCCTTTATGGCTGTTCAGATGAATGCAGTGTACATGTGAATAAAAACAGTGAAACTGCCTGCAATAAATTCCAGTGTTTGATGCAAAATGAGAACAGTTGACCTGGCCACTGTTCAATAGGACAACCTAAGCAGAAATGTCCCCACATTCTGTTGTTTTTACAAGTAGAAAGCAATGTCTTTAAGACTACCCAGTGCTACAAGTAGGAAAAGGAACAGAACAGCAAAACACCGCAAGATAAGTGCACAGTGCAGAGAACCAGCCAAAGCCAAGCAGGTGTCTCAGGATGAGTACATGACACTATCCAACCAACTCCTGATGATCCTAGTGGTCCCCACTAAATACCTTTTCCTGCTTCCTTTAAACCTGTTCCCGAATCAAGAGGGCATCAGCCTTATTGGGAAGGACTTTTCAGGTGTTGCAAGCTGTGGGCCTGTGGCTGTCAACTAAAACCAGTTTCTACTTGCAAATCACTGCTGCTAAAACACTGCCTGATAAGAGTTGACAGTTCTAAGAGTAATTCTGTCCCACTTGATGCTCTGGTAAGCTTAAGAACTACTGTTGTGTGTCTCAGGCACTGTGGTCTTCCTGGCTAGGCACAAAGACTGATGGATCTGTGCCTGCAGAAGAGAAGAACAGCAGGAGTGTTTGGGACGTGGCTGCTCTAGCAGCTGAGAATGGATCATGCCCCAGGGCCCAGAGCAGGTTAAGAGCTGCACTGGGCAGCTATGGTGCATTACTGTTTCTCGGGCAGTTGGTGTCCTTCTCCCACCTGGTATGCCTCATCCTGCAGCTTCTGCTTCAGGTATTCCTCCATTTTCAGTTCATTCTCCAGCTGGCGGACAGAGTCATTCTCGTAATTTTCATCATCTGCTCTGACGTAGGGGTCTCCATCTTCTGCAACCCTACAGACAGTCATTAATAAACAGCCTCCTGAGATGAATGACCTCTAGAGCCAACAAAGCTCTCTTCAAAAACAAGGAGACTGGGATATCCTCAGTCCAACCACACTGGCAGTGAAACACACTTCTGCTGCTCCCCCTCTCCAGAAGTCCAGTATGGATGAAGCAGGTCAAGGGGTATACTCAGCTGAAGGCTCTAAAGAAGTTTTGGTTAATACTGAGTTCTCAATACTTTGATACGAAGAGGTTGAACTACAAGTAACTGGAAAGATGCCTGTTGTCTCTGATCCAGGTTCTAAAACCAAAGTGCTTTGTTGGATCAGTACTATGCTTCTCCCCAATATCAAGTGGTGGGATGAGCGGAAATGACCTCAAATTGTGCCAGGGGAGGTTTACATTGGATATTAGGAAAAATGTCTTTACTGGAAGAGTGGTGAGGTATTGAAAGAGGTTGTCCAAGGAGGTGGTGGAGTCATCCTCCCTGGAGGTGCTAGAACGTGTAGCCATGACGCTTTGGGACACGGTTTAGTGGGCATGGTGGTGTGAGGTTGACAGTTGGGCTCAATCTTAGAGGTCTTTTCCAACCAAAATGATTCTATGGTTCTCTGGGAAAGCTTTCTGTGTTTTTCATTTAAAAACTTGTCTTTTTTCCAGTGGGCTCCAACAGGTCCCTCAGTCTAGATAAACAGGGAATAGGACTGCAGGACATATTAGGGAGCACTGCTGAACCACAGCCTCCATGCTCCCTGAGTGTCCCAAGCTGGATGTGTGACAGCTCAGTCCCGAGGGCAGCCTAAGCTCCGTCCTTTATTGTTTACAGAGCTCGCTACTATCTAACCAGGAAGCTGTCAGCACTTGCATTTGGGAATTTGTTTGGTAACCACAGTTGAGAGGGAGAGGAAAATAAGACATGTTGCACATTGTTTTCAGCAGAAAAATGAGGTTAAGAAGGCAAATGGAGCAGGTACCCACATGTCACTGCGGATGGAGCCGGTGGCAGCCGCGCTGTGGAGGTATCCTGGCTTCCGGGCGTGGATCTGCGCCAGGAAAGCCTTCTCGGACGTGGGGGATGGGACCAGGTCATCAAAATGAGTTCTCCCAAATTCAGAATCCACATTGCTTTCTGTCTCACTGCCCACTTCTGTGAAGCAGAAGGTGACACATGGCCCCATTTAACTTCCACAGGAGTAAGGGTATTTGCCTACTTCTCTAAGTGCTTCTCTGCCTTTCCAACTCGGAAGACACCTCCTCACAGCGAGTAACAGTGTAGTATTCCACACATACCTGCAGGGCTGAGAGTTTTCCTCTTGTGGTGGCACAGAAGAGCAAAGCTTTTACTTATCTCAGTCATTGGGCAGGATATTTTTGTGAGAATACCACAGACTGCATTTTACAACAATTTTTAAAGAGCGAATCTCACTCCACATGGAATCACAAACTTCTCAAAGTTTTCACTGCACCCAGCTGCACCTGTGTCCATGGCATTTAGAACTCCTGTATTCCCAAAGTTGGTTTTTTCTGGGCTTCTATTTTCCTGCCCCTCATTTTTTCACCTCTATGGGCAGTGTCAGTGTGGTGGCTATCCAGCCACGGCTACCCACCCCATCGGCCTCACTCACCAGAATTTAGTTCTTTTACCAAAGAGGACATGGTGTTGGTGATTGAATCTGCTGCTACCAGCAAATCATTTCTTAAGTTTCTCCTTGCACCTGAAGTGAGAGACAGACAAAGCACAGTGTTACCATTCTTCACAAGACATATGTTTTCCTGCTGAAAGCAGTTTTGACCCTGTTGAAAGCTGCCATTGTGATAACTCAGGGTATCAAAGTCCTTATGAGGGACACGTGCAGAAGAGTTCTCTGCAGAATGGCCTCATTTACTTATGGTGCATGCAGGAGCAGAAGCCTATCCTCATGCTTCATTTAATCACAATGCCAGATATGTGGAGATTATTCATTGCCATGAAGCCTGCATTTGTGTGGTGACACCAGCAGACCAGGCCTGGAAGATTAAATCCAGCATGAACTCATTTACAGTGTCTGTGGGGGAGGAGGAAGAAATGAAGTGTTTTCTCTGAGTTCCCAGAGCTCAGTTTAATGACACCATTATTGCCAGGTATTTGCCAGATAATTATGGCAAATGTTGAAGAAACAAACTTGACCTCATCAAGACCTACATGGAATTTTGTTCCCTGCTCCCTCTCAGCCTTTCCTGTAGCTCAAGGACTTGTATATTCCATAATTTACTGTCTGTCTGTCTCCCTCTTTTTTTTTTTTTTTTTTTTTTTAATAAAGGAAGCACCATTGCCTCTCTAAACAGCCCCAGGCTGCCTTCAAACTCTTTCTAATAATGGATCTAGAAGTGCTTCCCTGCTGAACCTGGCAATATTCCCTTAACCATCAATCATGAAAGATTCTTGTGAGCTGCATGAAATATTCCAACCCTAGGAGCAGGCTGTGGGTAAAGTATGCTTAACTCCCCCAGATGCCAAACATAGCTCCTATTGCAGCTGAATAATCAATATATCCCACAGAATCTCTAATCTTCCTGACTGGATTATTCAAAGGAATTGACAACATTTGACCACTGCAGATTCTTTAAAACTGCCTGTCTGCAAACCAATAAAAAAGTTCCTCAGCTACTACAGAAATTAATTAATTTTTTTTAAAAAGATATCCATTAGCAACTGGTTAGTGAAATGCAAATCCAAGTAGTTAATCTCTCTTACACACAAACACTCAGACAGCCACTCCCTCTCTAAAAGTCTTCCCAATTTAATCTCTCTGAACTCCTGCAAACATTAGGACAGAGAAAAAGGCAGAGCCTAAAGAACACAGGCTTCAATCATGGCCTCTCTGCATTAAGTATACATGGGCAGGTCTCTGTTGGTGCAGCACAGAATGAAGCCATAAAATCGCAGGCCCTCCGCCTCCCAGAGTCGTATGTCAAGATGTGACACAACAGCCAGCTCCAAGTTCTTGGGGTCTGACCTTCCCATCTAAAGAATATGGCAAATAATGACATAAAGGTAGATATTTATCAAAGGCAGCAATTGTAAATGCGAGCACTTAACTTTTTATATTGCTTTTGTTCTTTTCTTGAACAGAACACACTTTTATACTTAAAAAGCATTTGCCTGAGGCAACCTTAGTATTATTTACAGATATTTTATTGTGGCCATTACATTATCTCTCATACTCAGCTCCACAGAAACTGTCCAATAAGACCACAGGGTCTGCTGGTTCATATTTTTTCCTGTCTTTTTTTTTTTTTTTTTTCTCATTAGAAAGAAGACAAATTTGTCTTGCCTGTTTCTTTTGCCACAGAAAATGAGATACCTTGTTATGTTGGGACTAGGAATTGTGCCTATGTCCAACAGGAGAATTGCTTGGCACTTTAGCAGAAAGATCTTGATTGAATTTTAAGTTCAGCCTTGTCTTAAGAGATGCACTCATGGACTCAATTCTCATGAAAATCAAAGGAAAGGTGCAGGAGAGTGTAGGAGCAAAGGTGCTTCTGTAGCAGAGGAACACCAGAGCTCCACTTATGTTTGATTTGTACCAGGAAAACATGGGAAAAAATGCATTCACATAAAAATTGCAGTGGTTAAATGTTTTAGGAGAGAGCAAGATTAGAAAAAGAGGAAATATGTCTTTATTTAAATCACATAGACTATTTACTTTCTTTAGTATTCAAAATAATAATAATTGGTGGCTTTAGAAATTCAAAACAGTTTAAAATTTGTTGCTACTTAATAAAAGAGTAGAAAAAAGTATGGTGCAGCCTGTGGCAGTTTTCTGGGAGTACAAAGGAAAGACCTATCTAGGCTTCCAGACTTGATTCCTGTCTAGTCTAGCTGGACCTTTCTCAGAAGCCCAAAGGAAAAAGACAAGGGACAACAGTCAGAAGCTGCATCATGAGATGTTCCAATCAGATACAAGGACAAAAAAGAATTATGCAAAGACCATGGAATATGTGTGGCAGAAGCTATCCAGAACTCAGCTGCTTAAGATCCTGAACAGCCTGATCTCATTATGAAGCCCTCCTTCTTGGAGCAGGAGAATGTGGTGACTTGCAAAAGCTGCTTCCACCTGGACTACTTCTACGATTGCCTCACCAATTGCTAGCAGGTCTCTATTTAAAACCAGACACAATGACAATGCCTTGCTGAGGTCAATAGCAATTCTTTGTCTGGTTAATAGAGCACTGATAACTGGTCAAAGCACATTCAAAATTCCCTCTTATCACTAAATCCACTACTGGCATCATTGTCTGGTCTCTGCTTCTCTGCTTACCCTGCTTGCTTGGACAGCACATTCTGGTGGTTGGCAAAGTTCATTTTTGATGGTGCAGTACAGTTGGGGCAGGTGTTTGGTTTTGTTTCACTGCATGCAGCTCGGTAGCTCAAGATCATTAACCAGAAGAAATAAAGATTCTTCTGTCTCTAAGTACCATAGACAAGCTATTAATGAGACTTACTTTGTGCAAAGGCTTCCTGAACATCTCCTCCCACCCCAGTCAGCGAGTCCTGAGGTGCGTGGGTTGGGGTGGAGCAGGCAGAGGCAGACCTGATGGGCATTGGAATCGGTCGACTGATCGTGTGGCTGGGTGAGGAACGTGGAGAGCCTGCTCCTTGGGTCTGAAAAACAATCACAGGGGGTTAGGCAGGCCTTTGGAAGAGCTCTTGCCTGCTGTGCTTGTCATCCACCCCCTCAGCTCAAAGGCTCATGCTGTTTGGAGTCAGCTGAGCCATGTTAATTTTGCTAAGAGAACTCTCCTGAGGTCAGTTGTTAGTGGACAGCAACGCTTCCATGTAGAAAAACAGTAAGTAGGAAAATATGAGTCAAGATCTGACTTCCTTTAAGCATGGGAAAATGTCAGGCAGCTAAATGACAACAAATGAGAGTTAATAACACCAAAGTACTCTGCCCTGCTGCCTGTCTCTCTCCCCCCACCCCCAGCTCACATACGTGTTCGATAAAACACAACCACACAGGCTGTGAAAGGGGAAAGATGTTGGCATGGCTCTGGGCCCAGGGACTGAAGCAGCCCCCTCCAGCAGAGCTGTGTTGTGAGAGCAGATCTCAGTCCTGCCCTCCACCTCCCTGCAGGAGAAGTTCACAGGGCATACACCCTCTCTGTCACAGAAAGCCTGAGACTTGCAATAAATAATCCAGCTTTCTGCTTTGTGTTCAGAGCTGGAGAACTATTTTAAGCTGCTATTAAATCATGCACTATTAAACTGTTCGCTCTACAGGACACACTCAGGCACTCTCAAAACACTGTGGGGATAGGGCAATAGAAAACTCCTGCTAGGGGTTCAGCTGCTGGAAGTGAAAATGTTTTAACACCAGCCATATAAAATGTCATGCTGTTAGCACCTCACAGTTAGTGTCACTTAGCTGAAATCCAAGTGGGCTTCAGAAAAATAGTCATTTTTACAAACACAGCTGGGTGAGTGACACCAAGAGACGCAGTGCCCTTTTCCTTCACTGCTTCAAACCCCCTGGGAACGTGCATCCACCTAAGGAAAAACAGCTGCTGGAGCCCACACCACACTGCACATGGTTTTGGACTGAAAACCTGTGTTTGGCAGCTGCCAAGGATGGAGGTGGTTTGAGTGCTGTTTAAGGGGAACTCCAACGCGTGCCCCTGGCTGTTTACAGAGAACAGGAACACAAGGGCTGGGCCTTCCCTCATCCTGCACTTGTTTTGAGAATTCAAGAGGATTTCTTAACTCATCCCATGGCATTTATTTTGACTCCTGTAGTGGCTGCCACTGCAGCCCTGATATGGTCTGGCAAATATGTTTCAAAACAGACAAGAGCAGCTCACTGCAGCAGGAGTGCAGCATTGCCCTTGAGAGTTTTATAAATTCCTGCCCTGGACCATAAATAATGTATCAGAATACTAAGCTATTTGTTCCTTTCTCCTATCACTTCTTTCTAAGAGACATTATCACCAGAGAGACATCAAGGGCAAATTAGGTTTATGAGGAATAAGCACATTACCGATGGGAGAATGGAGGATTTAATACTTATAATTTCTTTAATGATTGGTTTTAGAACATTTAAATGATGGATGAAAGGGAAATTGAATATATAAAAGCCAGATGCTCTCTTGTTTCTAGAACTGTCTGAACTCACTGCAGTGGAAATGCAGATCTCTAGTCTTCCAGAGGCAAGGCACAGTGCAACCTGGAGATGCCTCAAGGTCATTTGCAAGTCACACTCCCTGCACATCAAGCAGAGGATCTGGGACCTACAGCTGTCTCCTTTTGTGCCCTGATGGGGAAGGTTTCCTCCTCTGTGAAACAAATTTGTGAAAGAATTTCTGGTTCCCATCTCCCTCTTTCACTTGCCCTTTTTCCTCTGCTGCCCTTTGCCTTTTTCCTTGATTCAGGGGAACACGAACAACAGTAGGAGCCTTGAGAGAAGATGAGGAAAAAATGGACCACATTTGCTCCCTATAGTCAAGGCACATTTAAGGAATGAACTTAAAACCAGGCATTTTATTTACTAAAAATAACAGATGCCTGCCAGTACTTCTTTGCTGGAATTTTCCCACAAGAGAAATGTAAAAGCTGCTGCACACCAGTTGTTACCCTTGTGCCTGCTTTGCAGCTATGACTGAGATCTTGTGTTTGTAATAAACGGTGCTCTCTTATCTGCAGCTTCCAGTGGTGGAATAAACTGGGAAGCACAGGAAGGTGAAGCACTTGGAGTCTCCTGTCCAGTGAAATACTCCTCTCTTTTTATGCTTTATATACTCTTTTATACTCTTTAGTACCAGACAGAACTGATGAATAGTAAGTTGAAACAGAAAGACACTAGGGAATGCCTGACTTCACGGACTTCAAGTACGTTTTACTCATTTTGACCCATCTCAGCTGAAATTTGTGGCCATGGAGTGCTGTTAGGACTGGATTCCTGCTCAGGGTTTATCAGGACAAACGTGGTTTTCACAGGCTAACGCTAATGGCCTGAAACACGCTACAATAATCAGCAGTGTCTTCTTGGTAAGCTCAGCAGAGAATTCAAGCACCAAATTGCTTCCAGACCTCAGCAGCCCTACCAGCTGAGGACTAAGGCACCACAGATGGCTTCAGCTTTTACGCTGTACCTGGTTGCAGCTATCGATGTCCTTCTAGAAAAGACAAACAAAACAAAACAAAACAAAACAAGCCCATGCATTTTATTTAACTCCTCGTTCGTGGTCAGCCTGCCATGGGTGCTAAGCTAATCCCCGCTCGACAGGGAAGGATTCCGCACCAGCAATTGTCATGCGCTTAGGCTAAAAGGCTGAGCTTGAGCCCATTGCGCCCTCTGCCGGAACGAACCGGCATAACACGGGGAAAACCCTGCTCAAGCCGTAGCACACGGCAGGGATGTGAAAAAAAACCCTCATTATCCTTTCTCAGGGAAGGGCAGCAGAGAAATAGAAAGTCCATAAGCATTAAATAAACGGCCAGGCTGCTCATTCCACTTGAATTCCTCCAGAAATTAATTTAATCCTGTTTCTCTCAACTGATGGTGAAACGGCAGAGCGTAATGGGGATCATTTAATGGAAATGGAGAGTAATTCCTTAGCATCATCACCTGGTGTTCAGTGAGGCTATTGCTCTCAGAAAAAAATAATTCAGACCTCATACCAGCTCGAAAATGTGCTTTCACTTATACTGTCCAGTGAACATTTTATATGACAGGGAAACTCTTGTCACATTGAAATCTTACAGGCTGCCCAGAGCGGTTGTGAAGTCTCCTTCACTGGAGATATTCAAAACTCGCCTGGATGTGTTTTTCTGATCTGGTCTAGGTGATCTTGCTCAGGCAGAGGGGTTTGGACTGGATGATCTTTCCAGGTCCCTTCCAGCCCCTGACATTCTGTGGTTCTGTGAAATCTTCTCCTTGGTGGCAAGCAACAGGACTAGAGGAAATGGTTACAAGCTGCACCAGGGGAGGTTTAGGCTAGGTATTAGGAAATATTCCTTCACTGAAAGAGTTCTGAAACATTGGAACGGTCTGCCCAGAGCAGTGATGGATTCGCTATCCCTGGAGGCATTCAAGAGGTGTGTGAACCTGACACTCAGGGACGTGGTTTAGTGTCTACCCTTCAGTGCTGGATCAAAGGTTGGACTGGATGATCTTGAAGGTCACCTCCAACCAGATGCATTCTGTGATTCTGTTTTGTGAATGGAAGATCTTTTAACTGTTCAGAATAAAAAAAAGACAGCCCTTATATGGAGCTGATGTTTGGCCAGATTGGCATTTTTGTGTGCAGCAGATCAATGCTCTATAAAAATTAGCCATGATGTTAGTTTTACGAAGGGGAGCATTACCTACAAACTCAGTGTGCTCTAGACAGAAGACAGATTTCTCACTCCATTTCTACTGGTGCAGGCAAGAGGAAACCTGCTTCGTTAAAATGAAACATTTTCTTCTGACTCATAAATCAGGCTGCTGTCTGGAAAGTGCTTGTCTTTAGCCTAGTGTCTTTTCAAGATCTATTTCAATACTAAAACCCCACAAACCAATTAAATCTTCTAAACTTTACCATCAGTAACACAAGTAATCAACTTTATTTTTTTCTGATCTAAGCTGTTGAAGCTGCCCTGGTCTAGTTTGAATTCAATTATGTTTTTTCTTAGAGTTCCAAAATTCTCAATCAATTTTCAAAATGCTATCTCTGGTAGGAGTGTTCCTTAATTCATATTTTAGGTTGGTTTCACTACACTTGGGTGGTGGTTTCCATATCTAATGTGTTCTTATTTAGAGGAGTGAAAAAGAGATCTAGAATCCTTGTAGCTGTGACCCACTTTATGGAAGACTGGGATGTTTAATTGTGAAAATTACTACAAGATACTTGACAACAATGTCTGAAAGAACTGCCAAGTATTAATTTTGGTGAGAAGAACACACACACATTCCAAGCAAAGGAAGTAAAGTAAATCACAGGAATACAATCACATTTAGGAGTTAGTAAGGCCTCCATTAAGGAGGTAACTTACTACCTGTTTCAATTCTTCTTCCTAAAGAAAAAGAGGATCAGCACATGAGATTAGCCAGGATTTAAGTGAAGAAGAGAGAACAAAGCCAAATTTGGAGTACAGTTGAGATAGTTGCAGGGATGTGACCAGGCTACAGTCGCACCTCTGCACATTTAACAACACCAGGACAGCGCAAAGCACGCAGAAAGCCACTATCATTTCCTACTCCAAATCCTCTTTGTCCAGGCAGTGTGAAGGCAGCAGGCAGCCCTGTTTGGTAGTTGATGCACTACAGCATTTCATAGGTAGAGCAAAAAGTATCCTGTCTGCTTCCAGTTTCCGGCAATCTGCTGGCTATTTGGTGGGTTCTGATGCTCTGGTACTACCAATTGCTGGATTCTGGCTACAGAGGCATGTGCCTGAGGAGATGCAAGCAACATCATCCTTTGGTGCAAACATATGTTGCTAAATGGATTTCAGTGAGCTTCAGCCATGTTTCACCCAAGGTGCACTGAATTTTCATGCATTCATTCTATCTGGCTTGGCCAACACAAAACAGACTCTCCTGCTATGAAGGACTTTCTTCCAATGTGAATTTCTGGCATCACCTGTCCCTGAGGCACATCAGGTAAAACAGGTGGACCCTGCAAATAAAGACACACTTTCCATTTTACTCCAATCTGTCTTAAAAGCACAAGTGCTTTTTGAGATCTTCATTTTTAACTGAGACTCTTTGTTGCAGTGTGCTTCATCTGTTTAACAAGGGCTTGCTTCTGCATTTATGGAGATGACCAAGTGTTGTTGGGGAAGCATCTCTAATATCAGAAAGTTAGATGTGTTTGTCAAATGGCATGTCTGACAGAACCAGCAACTGAATGGGTAAAGCTAAGGAACCACCAAAAGCAATCTGTACAGTCAGGTGGAGTAGGTAAAGGTGTACAGTGCTGAGTTGTTCTTTTCAGTTATTAGTTAGCTCATTTTCTGTGTCAATTGGCTTGTTTGTTTGTGTTTTATTTGTTTTGGGGGTGGGGTTTTTTATTTTTTTTTTTTTTTTGTTTTCTCAACAGAAAAAAACTCTAGAAACATCCAAAACTGGACCACAAAATATTTTGTGTTTGGACACTGCTGAATGGCTGATCCAGAAACAGCTAACCTGAAAACCAGAGATGTGGCCAAATCCTTCCACAAAAGAGCAAATCAGGACTGTACTGCCTTGTGCTGCAGTACTGTTGAAAGGATTGTATTAACTCCTCACTAGCTCAGAGCCTGTGATGTTCCACCCAGTGGTGGCAATGGTGATGCAGTGCTACTATAGGAACATCATCATCTGAAACCTCTGAACCAAAAGAGCAGAGCAAAAAAGGAAGGAAAGGAAATAAAGCTAAAATTTATGAGTGGAAATAGTGATGGAATTTTGTGTTCCTATCTCCTCCCTCCTCCTCCCTCTTTTCTTTTGCTTCAGTCTTGGTAGTATCAAGGTATCAAGTGGATATCAGGTATCAAGTGGAGCTCCTTACCTTCAGCAGTTTCATGAGGCCTTCTAACTGAACCATAAGCTCCCTCCGGCTTTCCTGGAGAGCAGACATCCTCTGTTCCAGCTCATCCTTCCGCTGTCTGAGAAGCAACAGATCTGATCAGAGCTTACCCCTCACAGTTCAGCAGGTTTTAACTGCACTGTTCCCCCCAGCACAGGTATGAGGTGCATACCTCTAGACCACAGGAGAGCAAACACACCCTGTGAACTCGGCAAAGTGCTCAGAAATGGGGCTGCAGGAAAGCTCAGGAGTTCCCTTGCACTGAGAATGTTCAGATGGGACTGAATAGAGTGATGGGGGAAAAGACAGACACTGACACAGAGCCTTCTGCAAAGAACAACTGAGGTTCATACAAATTTGTGCTACATTCCCTTGTGGGAATGCCTGACCATTTTTGTCTTTGGTTTTCCCTAGTCAATAACCTCAGCAGCTGTCAAGAGAAATTAAAGCCATGCCCTGGAGGACAGGAAATTACAGTAGAAGCACTGAACAGAGATACAAGAGAAGCTACAAGAGTTCAGAAATCCAGCCAGAATAGTGCAGCAATCTGCTTTTGTTTCTCTCTTTTTTTATCCTGAAAGCAAGAGTAAGACTGTCACAGAGAGGAGGTACAACTGCTGGGAAGTAGCTCTTTGGACTGGCAGCTCAGTGCAGGTCCTTGTGGCAGCGTGAAGACTGAGCCACTCCAAGTGCAACAGGCAGTTTGTGCCCAGGGACATGGGAACAGCTTTGATCCTCCACAGCTGCACTGCATGGGATGGGCTTTCAGCACTGGGACATGTTCAATCACTACATTGTGTGAGAGGTCCCCACAGAAATACAAAATGAAATCACTGCCCCCTGGAAGCTACAAAATCATTAACATTGCTATCGAAAAAATCTACATCTTAGGTGTATTTCATACACTGCTGCATTGCAAATAGGTTAAAACCACTATGTGTGAGCCTAGTACTACCTACAGGAGACCTACAGCCCACAGCACTATCACACAGTATCACAATATCACCAAGGTTGGAAGAGACCTCAAAGATCATCAAGTCCAACCCATTACCACAGACCTCAAGACCAGACCATGGCACCAAGTGCCACATCCAAACCCGCCTTGAACACCTCCAGGGATGGTGACTCCACCACCTCCCTGGGCAGCCCATTCCAGTAGTGGTACCTACAGGACCACTTAAACCAAAATGGAAAAGGCACCAGAGCCAAGCCTAAGCACTCTTCTAATATTTAGCAAAACACAAACCCCTGCTTTTGAGTTTTCTCTGTATGCTACTGATACAAGCAACACTGATTGCTTCTGGATTGTTCACATGTGCTACCTCTCACCTATATAATAGGATCACATAGTAACACTGACAAGTTGGATTTACTCTTCTGGTGGATTTTTGGGGACAAATTGCCTGCACTGCCTTTTCGTTTCCAGGCAGGAAATAGTTGGAAATGCTACAAACCGCCCATAGAAACTGCTAATAAAAATCAGATACTCATTTAACTCAAAGTGGCAGGTCCTAGCACAAACCTCTGCTGGGTTCTAGATTCATTCTGTGGGGAGAGAGGATCTAAGCAGTGTGCAACAACACGGTCGCTCCTCCTCTGATTTGTCGCTCCTGCTGTACTCCAGAGCAAGGTTTTGGGAGCAGTGGGCTTTGCAACCTGTCTGCCAGGCAGCCCTGGTAATGTGAAGGAATGCTGTGTTCAGAACCTCACTGCAGTCACTCTGCAACACTACAGCAGGCAGTGAGAGAAGCTGGGACAAATAGCCGCAACACGATACACAGATTCCAGCACTTCTTAATATTATATTACCCTACTGCCCTAATTGCTACAAGTCCCCCAAATCTGTGGAGTTGTAAATCAGTGCTGCTGCTCTGAGTCCTGCTGTTTTACACATGGTAAGAACAGCCTCCTGACATCTTAAGTGTCTGGGAATTCGAGGAGGTGTCGAGATTCCACTGTAAATCAAAAGCCAATCTTTTGCCTTTCAAATGGTGACCATTTTGGGAGGCATGCAGAGCAGCAGAGACCCACAAATTAGAAGCTGTTTTCTGACTCTGACACTGCATATTCCATCAGAGAAGATACCTCCAGAGGAGGGTCACGAGGATGATAAGAGGGCTGGAGCAGCTCTCCTATGAGGACAAGCTGAGAGAGTTGGGGCTCTGCAGCCTGCAGAAGAGAAGGCTTCCAGGAGACCTTAGAGTAGCCTTCCAGTACCTGAAGGGGGCCTAGAGGAAGGCTGAGGAGGGACTGTTGACAAGGTCTTGCAATGACAGGACAAGGGGCAATGGGTTTGAACTGGTAGAGGGGAGATTTAGACTGGATGTCAGGAGGAAGTTCTTTCCAGTGAGGGTGGTGAGACACTGGCACAGGTTGCCCAGGGAGGTTGTGGCTGCTCCCTCCCTGGAGGTGTTCAAGGCCAGATTGGATGAGGCCTTGAGTGAGCTGTACTAGTGGGAGGTGTCCCTGCCTATGGCAGGGGGTTGGAACTAGATGATCCTTGAGGACCCTTCCAACCATACCATTCTATAATTCTATGATTCTATAACAGTGGAGCTTGGTATCACTGTGCTAGGGACATCCCATGTGAGGAGATTCAAAGAAAGATATTATGCTTTTAATATGTGTAACAGAACAGAAGATAGGGTAAAATTAAGCAGTCAGTTTGCCAACACTGCAAGTTCACCTCATTTTCAGTTTTTTTTTAAAGAATGATGAATTTTATTTGTCAACTCCACAGAAAACTAATCTACTAAACCTACTTAAAGAAGACTTTAGGCTACATGATTGTTATATTTTATGCTGTGTGCACATTTCCATCACAGTCAGTCCTTTATGTCTCGCAGAATGTCACTTGCCTGTAGATATCTAGAAGTAATTACACACTAAAATCACTCACAGAAATGAGGAAGCCAATTTGGCTTTGATTGGATAGCAAAAGTCATTATTTGGAAACCCAAAAAAAAAAAACGGTTTGGTGTGGAAAACTCAGCAATAAAGTTGAAAAGTGTTTGTAAAGATAAAATTTAGGACAATTTCTTACAGTAATTCCAGATCATTAAAACATTACTTGTGTGAGGAGCAGCTAAATGGCTAAAAAAGCCTTCTCATGAGAGAACTGCTCTATAGGGGGTGGGCTAAAATTTAATCCAGCATTGTTTCACTAGAAAGAAAGTTTTTACACTCTGTTCTCTCTTCACATGAAGTGTTTGCAATAGCTTTTGCAGAATTCTCTGTCTGGCTCTCACAACATGAACTTCAGGACTTAGAGAGTCTACAGATGTGGGTCAATGATGACTGCACTTCCTCAATGTGATATACATGGCAGCTCCATGCAGAGTATCCTGATCAATGCAGAGACACATCCACATCAGTGTTTTTAGTTTGGTGGGGTAAGTGGAGAAACAATCCTCTAAAGCTTCAGCTGCTGCAGGTGATATCACTCCTCACTTCCCATGTGGCAAGAAGGATAATTCTGCAGCCTGGTTTTCACCCTGAGAAGTGACCTCTCCTTGGCAGGCAACATGTGGGGGGGATATCTCCAAAAGGGAATGTCTAATTCTTGTCTGTATTTTCAAGTAGCTCTGTATTTACTTCAGCACAAAGGAGAAGTCTTTGCAGAAGCATCTCCTCTGCCACAACAACATTTTTCCCTAGACAATCAAGATCATTTGGACAGGGCTGTGGGGACCTATTCCAAATGACCCAAGGGCCTAACTCTGCAAACATTAGTGCACATGCTTAATTGAATGTAGATGAGTAATATGTGAGATTCCTCATGCATGCTGTTTAAGGCATAAGTTAATTACTTCTAGGACTACAGCCTGCACAGAAAATGGAGAAAATACACACATTGTGTTATTCACTTGAGAAAGCCCCCCAGCCTGTAAGCCAGGCTTGTCTCTTATTTCTCTTCTTACTGAGAACATCTACCTGGCTCCAGTCATGGTCAGAGGTTCTACTGCTGTGGTCTTACCTTAGGAGCCTGAGCTCTGCAAGGAGAGTGGGATTTTGTTGTGCCTTCTCTGGTGTGGGCTGAGATGCTTGCTCATGTTCAAGCCGCAGCCTCTGGATCTCCTGGAGGATTTCTCTGGGGGAGGAGAACAAGCAGAAGACTACCACTCAGTAATTTTCCACACAACCAGCTCACTGGGCATGCCAGAGGAGAAGTGTGATTGTATGTAGCTCTTTATCAATGTAGATATTACTGTGCTCCAACCAACAAAAGAAGCCCTCAGCAACGGGAGAGGGCTCTGGATGTTTTAAAAATAAACTTCTGGGATTTTACCATAAAAGAAAATCCTACAAAGTAGAGCAGACATGAGTTAGTTCTGTGTTTAGTTCAATTGCTCCCTTCTAATTCTTCCCCATGAACGTTTCAAGCACCACATGAACTTAAAAATGAAAATAACCTATCTCACCCTTCTTGGCTATCAGAGAAAATATTTAGCACTTAAAAATGTAGTATCAGTGGAAGCAGAGAAGTGAGAGTGATCAGTGAGCCATGGTGGAGCACTTCAACAGGACTTGTTAGGACTGGCTTGCCAGCCCTGGAGTGCTGTCAAAAGGTTAATACAAAGCTCTGCAACAGAAGGTGGAAACCTTTCTGAGTTTTGTGTCTTCTTCCCAACGTGTTGGAGAGCAGACAGTCAGGAGGCAGCCTCAAACTATGAGAGGCAAATTGAGACGGGAGCTGGTGGCTCATTACACGGTGACAGAAGGCAGTGCAGAGTTTGGAATAGGAAACCATCTGGTCTGGGCTGGTCTCTGTTTTACAGTCCAGCAGTAAAATCACAGCTCTGCTGCCACACACTTCATGGCATCAGGCAGTCTGATACCCAGATCCTCTGCTGCTAACCAATGAGCATCACTCCTTTTTGGGGCTGGCCTGGTCCATCCTTCCTGGACACTCTCTCAGTCTCAGTCACATCCACACCTAATGTCCAGTTTGATCAGCAGCCTAACTTGCTGCTAACCTTTCTGTAAACCTTCTCCAGGCAGACTGTGTCCTGGAGGGCTTTAACCATCTTCTTCACAAATAAAAGCAGGGGAGCATAACATTACCAGTGTGACTGATCCTTTTATCATTTCCTTTTATAGTGCTGCAGAGGATCCAACTCAGTTCATCTGGTTTGGAAGCAGAACAGGGTTGGGGTTTTTTTTTGTTTGTTTGTTTGATTTCCTAAACTCCTAACAAACAGCAGCTGCAAACAGTAAAGTACCAATGATTGGATCATGTCACTGAACAGTACACTCATCAAAACAGTGTGGCCATGGATTTCAGAGCCTTTCTCATGTTCTGTGGACCTTTTTGTGTCCTGTGCTGTTGTGCAAGGGGAGGTGTCTGTGCATGGACAAGCACATTTCACAGAATTAGGTGGTGAAAGATGTTAAGAAACAAACACACACACACACAATACACGGCACAGAACATAACCAGGTGCTTTGTGGATGCTTACCTGTTTTTATTTTCAAGCTCTGCAATCAGTTGCCTTTGCTGCTTGTTTGCATCAATGGTGAAGGAGATATCTGATGCCCCTCTCTGCTGACCCTGCTGCTGCTGTGAGAAAAGAAAAGGTTGCATTGGAAGAGGAAGAGCCAGCACACAGTTGGGACTGCAACACAGACCTGTTCTCTGAGATCTGCTTGCAGAAGATGCAGCACCAGGCTTGCCTACACTTAAAAAAGAGCATCCATGTTGTGCTCATACCAGTATGGCTCCATTGCTAGCAAAAGCAGGGTAAGTGCTAGAGTAAATAAGACTCAGTGTTTGCCACCCTGTCATTCACTGCTTCTTCAAGTGACTTCCTCTGAACCAATCACAAAAGGCAAAGGCACTGCTGCAGGCAGTTGCTGTAATATGGCTCCTTAATTTCACACCACAGACAAGAACAAACCACTGAAGCAACCCCTGCGTCTCCCTCCAAAAGAGCAGGGGATGTGTGCCCAGTGCAGTGATGCTTCATTCTGTTGAAGGTACAGTGAGTTGTACTCAGTTTTCAATCTGGCCAAGTTTTCCTACACACTCTGATGACACTTCAGAAAACTTCTTTCCCCAGTCCTTCAGACAGCACAGCCTTTTTTTTTCCCCAATAAAATGAAGCAGGAATGAAACTGGTTCTTACAAACTAAGAACCACTCACTGCAGTTTCATGGGACTGTTCTACCTTTTTCATGTTCATCAGCAATAACCAAATACTGCTTTCCTTGCTCACACTCCTGTGTGTATTAATGACAAAGGAGAGCAAGAGTTCCACAGCTATCAAAGATACTCATCTAATTCTAACTCTAGCCTGAAAGAATCAGACACTAAAAAAACACTGATGAGTTCCTGCTGTGGTCTGAGTGTTTCTTTCCATAAAAATCCTGTGAAGTGTAACTCTGCAGCTCAATTTTTGTGATACCAGGCCCCTCCTCCTCCAGGAGGTGGAGCCTCTAAAAGGATGCCCCTATTGGAGCAGGTCCAGAGGAGGCCATGAAGCAGAGGGCTGGAGCAGCTCTGCTATGAGGACAGGCTGAGAGAGTTGGGGCTCTGCAGCCTGGAGAAGGCTTCCAAAAGACCTGATAGTAGCCTTCCAGTATCTGAAGGGGGCCTACAGGAAGGCTAGGGAGGGACTATTGACAAGGGCTTGCAATGACAGGACAAGGGGCAATGGGTTTAAACTGGCAGAGGAGAGATTTAGACTGGATGTCAGGAAGTTCTTTCCGGTGAGGGTGGTGAGACACTGGCACAGGTTGCCGAGAGAGGTTGTGGCTGCTCCCTCCCTGGAGGTGTTCAAGGCCAGGTTGGAGGAGGCCTTGAGTGACCTGTGCTAGTGGGAGGTGTCCCTGCCTATGGCAGGAGGTTGGAACTAGATGATCCTTGAGGTCCCTTCCAACCTTACCATTGTATGAGTCTATGCAGATACATCTCGGTGCTAACCTCTGGGCAAGGACAGTAGTTTATGTCTGCAAATGTTTACTGCTTTTTCTGCTCCAGGTACGTTTTCCCATTACCACTTCAACCACAGAGAAGCAAAGTATGGAGAAGAGCTGACACATGCTGGTGGATGTCAGAGGTGATACAGGGGGAACCAGGATCTCTACCCTGAATGCCCAGTGTTATTAATACAGCTCCTTCCTTAAAAGAGAGAATGAACATCAGTAAAGCCTTAAAGAAGCTTTCTCTTTCCCTTCTGTCTCTTTTGTTTAAAGAGCACAGATGGATGGCAATGAGAAACTCAGCATTTTCCTTCAAACCAGCTCTATTTAAAAGCTACTTAAATATTGTTTCCCAAGTTTTCCCCCCTGTCACAGACGCATATCAGATACAGTTGATTTCTCTCAGCCTCCACCCAAGATGTTAATTGGAACCCTTGTTCCCATAAAGAAGGACCATCACCTACAGCTTGCCTCAGATTTCAAACAGTGCCACACATCTGGGAAGGATTGCTTTGGGCTGGGCTGGCAAACCAGGAGCACCCCTCCCTTCCCCTGCAGCTGCAGGTAGTGTGAAACCTTCCAAGGCAGATGGCTGCACAGGGTGGCAGATCCATCCCTACTGCCTTCACGTGGGATGAACGTGACTCAATGTTTTTCACGTGGAGAGTGGTGCCTGATTTCACCCTTTTAATTGATCCTGCAGTGTAAATCTCAGAGTGAAAATGTGTTTCTGGGCACTCTGGAGTGGCTGCTTTTCACTTAACCATCATTTATGGTCCCTTGTTCTACCAAATGTGCTGAGATGGAAAAAAGTAACTAGACTGACCTTATTTGTGCCATTTAAGATTTTATATTCTTCGATTAGGTTCCTGCTTCATTCTCTCTTACTCTTGAACATAGTTGTTGAGGGTTTTAGCCTGTCATCACCTTCTATTCTGGGATACATAGAGCAGAATAATCATTGCTCTGATTGAAATGAAAATGGGAGCCAGGGCTAATGCAGGGGTCATTAAAGTCTTCCTGCTAAGGATCATTCTTTAGAATCCTCAGCACTTAGGGCCCTAGTGGCCCTGGTATTTGAACTTAAACAGTAAAATGGATTCACCATCCCATTTCTCCACTGCAGTAAATCATTAACCTTTAACCAAAGCTAGTCCAGACAGCATTTTCTGGTCTTTCCTGAGTTCAAGATGTCAGATTCCTTTTGCTGTAACTGTTTAAATACCACTGCAGCAGTGTACAGATGATATGCATTAGTATGTGGACTCTCTGCATCAAAATGTTATTACTAGAGCATAACAGCATCTGATGGAAAGCACAGGGAAAAGGAATCCATTAATCATTGAGACTGTCAGATGTAATTTCCCTGATCTTGCCAAGCCCTTGGAACATGACAGAAGGGAAGTACCTTCCTTTAATTAAAACACTTACTGATGAAGAAGTTTCTGCTGCCAGCCTTGCTGCGTACCTGGCGATCAGCTTATGTTCTTCATCCAGGCGGCTTGCGCTGTCGAGCACGCTGGCAGGGTTGGAGGGAAGGAGGGAAGATATGTTAATACAAGGGAGAGCTGACACTGCTCTGTCACACTGTCCACTCACACAGCCTCACTGCAGAATCTAGAAGCAGAATGTCACCAATTTATCCCCAGTAGATGTTAACAGAGCAGAGGGGAGAAGTGGGAGGGTCATTTCCCTAGAAGGACCAGCTCCGGGAGCCAGGCAGGACCTTCCCTTAGGGAGGAACAGCAGCAGTTTGCCAGCCCTGGCCAAGGCCATGCAAGATGCAACTTGCAGACTACTCTGTTCAAAGAGGGGTGGGAAATGGTTAGGACCACCAGTCAGCATTTGCTGTTACTTCTCAGCTTTGCCATAGCACTTAGAAGAGTGATCACTTTTTGGACACAAACTTTCTCAGTGTTTGCTTTAGAAGCTTTGTCAGAAAACAGTATTTAGGGACAGTTTTTTTGCAGGGCATTTACCAAAGTCACATGGACAACAGTTTGGGACCACTGATCTAGGAATTTATAACCAGACTTTCTATCTTATTGTTGGTTTCCTGATTATTTGGGAGGAAAATTTCAGGGAATGACATAATGCAATCAGCAAGTGTAAGAAATAAACAGTAAATATGCTGAATTCAGTCAAGATATTTCATCTTATTACGTTTTTTTGTCCCCCCTAAGGATATAAAAGGTAAATATTTCTCTCAGGTTAAATCCTGGCCAGATGTTCTTATTCTAAATGGAGGCTATCATTTAGTCAGATGAGTGGGAAAGAGGTAACACAGTAACAACCTATTTACTATTTGTGAACATTTAGAAATTTGCAGAGAACTATTCAAAATAATAAACTGCCAAGAAATTAAATCTGTAAAGGACTGAGTTGGCCCTGGATAATCCTAGGATTTAGAGTCCTACACTGCATTAGGTTTGGTATGTACAAGAGAGAAAAAACAAAGCCCCTAAGAAGAAGTGAGAAGGATGCTGTGCTCTGTGGCCAGCCTGCAGACTATGCCAGGCTGACCTCTTCTCTTACCCTTGACTACTGCCTGGTGTTTGGGCTGAAGTGAGACAGGCACACACCTCCCTAACCACAGGCTCTTCCTGGCATGCAACTGGTTGCTGGTGAATGAGCTTCACATATCAGAAGACTGTTCAACACCAGGTGACTTCAGGAGCCAGCATCTCTTGCAATGGTGCCTGCAGGCCTTGCAGTGCCAGGACAAGGGGCAATGGGTTTAAACTGGCAGAGGGGAGATTGAAACTGGATGCCAAGAGGAAGTTCTTTCCAGTGAGGGTGGTGAGACACTGGCACAGGTTGCCCAGGGAGGTTGTGGCTGCTCCATCCCTGGAGCTGTTCAAGGCCAGGTTGGACAAGGCCTTGAGTGCCCTGTACTAGTGGGAGGTGTCCCTGCCTGTGGCAGGGGGTTGGAACTAGATGATCCTTGAGGTCCCTTCCAACCTTACCATTCTATGATTCTATGATCTCAGTCCTATTTATGCCAGAAATGAGATCTTGAAATCCAAAAGCCTGCCAGGTGAAAGCAGCACTTGTGCATGGTCAGTTTTTTATAGAATTGGCAGCTTCAAAAGGAAAAGGAAGTGTTTCTCCAAAGTTTCTCAGTGAGTTCATATCCCCAGGTACCTCAGGGAACTCTGCTGTGCACCTTTTGGTTGGCTTGGTTAAAGAGACTGGGATTTAGAAGCTGTGTTTGAAAGATGAGTAGCAGTTGATACTCATTGATCACTGAAGTGGGCATCATGTGGACTTGCTATGGCTTGCTGAGATAAGGGAAAAGAGACAAACATCATCTTTTCCTCATTCTGACAATAACCTGTCAGATCACAGATCTGAAGTCTAGAAAAACAATAAATCTGTCCAAAGTCAGACCCAGAGGGGTTCTGGGCAAGCTCAGTTTGTGCTGCAGTCTGCAGGTAAGACTCCTGCTGGTACAGGAACACTGATTTTTTCAATTTTGGTAGTTTAATTTATTCTGTTACATATATAAATTCATTCCACACATAGTCAGATCCTTGTGGGTTAACTGATTTACTTTCTGAAAAGATCCAAGCTAAAGGTATTTGTCTAAATGTGTACAGTTCTGCTTCTTACATACTCATGCTTATCATCCTGCTACCTCATCCAGAGAAAGAAAGGGCCGAGCTACTCCTGCAGACACATGCAGTTATGCAAGCCAGGTGCAACAAGGGTTACTTTCATGACAGCAGAGCTGATTTTTAACTTTTCCATAAGGACTGAGACATCACATCCTAACAGATGGCTGCAAAGCCAGCAAGTGTGCAGCATCAATGCTCCGTTTTACAGCTATGCGTGACCATATTATCCATCCTGGACAAATAAAGAGATGCTGGTTGCACTTGTTGGCACAACACAGCCTGCAACACAGCTCTGAGGCTTGAGTTAACCCCTGACAGAATGAGTTCCTTGAGTGAACCAAGCCTCTGCAGCTTTTTGATTCTTACCCACTCTTTAATGTCTTTGATCAAGGGAGGTTCTCCTCCACCTGCACTCTGCCCTGGTGAGACCTCATCTTGAGTACTGTGTTCAGTTTTGGGCTCCCCAGGTCAAGAGGGACAGGGATATGCTGGAGAGAGTCCAGCAGAGGTTAAGAGGATGATGAGGGGACTGGAGCACTGCCTGATGAAGAGAGGCTGAGGGACATGAGGCTTTTTAGTCTGGAGAAGAGAAGACTGAGAGGGGATTTAATCAATGTTTATAAATCTCTGAGGGCTGGGGGTCAGGAGGGGGGCACAGGCTCTGCTCACTTGCTCCCTGGGATAGGACAAGGAGCAATGGATGGAAGCTGCAGCACAGGAGGTTCCACCTCAATACAAGGGGCAACTTCTTGACTGTAAGAGTCCCAGAGCACTGGCACAGGCTGCCCAGAGAGGTTGTGGAGTCTCCTTCTCTGGAGCCTTTCAAGGTCTGTCTGGATGTGTTCCTGTGTGCCCTAAGCTAGATTGTCTGGTCCTGCTCTGGCAGGGGGGTTGGACTGGATGATCTCTTTGGGTCCCTTCCAATCCCTGACATCCTGTGAGCCTGTGATATATATCTGCATGTAGGCAGATGTCACAAAATAGGTGTAGCAACACATCAGATTTGGTCTATGAATGCCCCAAAGCTTTGTAAATTACATTCCAATGCCTGAGACAAATTTAGTTGTGCAGTGCAGCAGTTTTACATGATCGTTAGGCACAGAGGTATGCACAGCAGCAGTCACCTCCACTGCCAAGACTTTTATAACTCAAGAGTTCTGATTTGCCATAATTCACTTGTTTTACATCAGCAGCTTCATGGACAACAACACAGTGGAATACACACAAGTTTTAAAATATTATGAATATGTGTGCAGAGTTTGGGATCCTCCAGAGAATGATTCCAGGCAGCCTTTTGAAAGAAACATTTTGCATACAAATATCCTGCTCCCTGATCCTTCTTTTCCATAAAAGTTAAACTAAACTTTTAACATTGCTTCTCCCTTAGTGACCAATCCTGTTAAAGGCTTTGTAATTATTTGCAATAATTGGTCTGGTAGAATTGTCATAATTCAGATGTGGAGTGAATATCCATTACAATCATCTGTACAACAAGACTTCCTTACTTGATCTGTGCAGTATTCTACATAGAATGGTAAGGTTGGAAGTGACCTCAAAGCTCATCTAGTTCCAACCCCCTGCCATAGGCAGGGACACATCCCACTAGTACAGCTCACTCAAGGCCTCATCCAACCTGGCCTTGAACACCTCCAGGGAGGGAGCAGCCACAACCTCCCTGGGCAACCTGTGCCAGTGTCTCACCACCCTCACTGCAAACAACTTCCTCCTAACATCCACTCTAAATCTCCCCTCTGCCAGTTCAAACCCATTGCCCCTTGTCCTGTCATTACAAGACCTTGTCAATAGTCCCTCCTCAGCCTTCCTGTAGCCCCCTTCAGATACTGGAAGGCTACTCTAAGGTCTCCTGGAAGCCTTCTCTTCTCCAGGTTGAAATATGAAATATGTGGAATTAATATCCAAAACTAGGTAAAACCTCTAACTTGTATGGACAAAAAAAAAAAACTATTTGCAATTAAAACATCTTTGTTTTTTAAGAATCAGAAAGATGATGAACTGCATTAGATGAACTACATTAAACATCAAGTATTAGTTCTACATGCTAAAAGAGATTTTATGATAAAACTAACCAAAACATCTGACTAAGGGATACTTTTTCTAGCCTTACAGTTACTGTAAATAATAAATTAAGTCTTTATCCTCTTTCTTAATTTGCCTTAGAATACTGGATTGTAAAAACACTTGAAGCTGCTTATTAGCTGGTGGGATATGGAAAGGAAAACTTGCACCAGCTGAGGTATCAAATAACTGCAGATAAAAAAGAAACATAATGAGTGAAAATGAATTAAACTAATTAAAAAAACCCCAAACAACAAAATATAAATACAAGCTACATTTAAAATGGAAGAAAGGTACCAAGTCCTGCAGTGAGCAGAGTCCAGCATCTCAGATCATCCTGGACTGCCATTCCTCACTAAGCAACCACCACCAAGTCCTGCAGTGAGCAGAGTTCAGCATCCCAGATCATCCTGGACTGCCATTCCTCACTAAGCAACCACCACCAAGTCCTGCAGTGAGCAGAGTTCAGCATCCCAGATCATCCTGGACTGCCATTCCTCACTAAGCAACCATCACCAAGTCCTGCAGTGATCAGAGTTCAGCATCCCAGATCATCCTGGATAGCCATTCCTCACTATGCAACCATCACCAAGTCCTGTAGTAAGCAGAGCCCAGCATCCCAGCTCAGTCTGGTATCCATTCCTCACTATGCAACTATCACCAAGTCCTGCCTGCAGTGAGCAGAACTCAGTATCCCAGCTCAGTCTGGTAGCCATTCCTCACTAAGCAAGCATCATCAATTCCTGCAGTGAGCAGAACTCAGTATCCCAGCTCAGTCTGGTAGCCATTCCTCACTAAGCAAGCATCATCAATTCCTGCAGTGAGAAGAACTCAGTATCCCAGCTCAGTCTGGTAGCCATTCCTCACTAAGCAAGCATCATCAATTCCTGCAGTGAGCAGAGCTCAGTATCCCAGCTCAGTCTGGTAGCCATTCCTCACTAAGCAAGCATCATCAATTCCTGCATTGAGCAGAGCTCAGTATCCCAGTTCAGTCTGGGAGCCATTCCTCACTAAGCAAGCATCATCAATTCCTGCAGTGAGCAGAACTCAGTATCCCAGCTCAGTCTGGTAGCCATTCCTCACTAAGCAAGCATCATCAATTCCTGCAGTGAGAAGAACTCAGTATCCCAGCTCAGTCTGGTAGCCATTCCTCACTAAGCAAGCATTATCAATTCCTGCAGTGAGCAGAACTCAGTATCCCAGCTCAGTCTGGTAGCCATTCCTCACTAAGCAAGCATCATCAAATCCTGCAGTGAGCAGAGCTCAGTATCCCAGCTCAGTCTGGTAGCCATTCCTCACCAAGCAATGGTTTGCAATACCTTGCCACTCAGTATTACTAGAAAGAGAAACAGGGGTTGCCACGATCCATCAGCTTTGGGAGGACATGCTCCACATGCATTCCTCTTAGGTTAGTGCTCACAAAGAGCCACTTCAGCTGGCAGCCAGAAGAGTGAGAGCATTTGGCCAGCATCCCTTGGCTGGGCTCCCCAAAGGTGCCAAAGCTGCACTAACCGTGCGGGGCTGCTCTGCAGCATGTTGACATACAACCCGATGAGAACATGTTCATCAGCCAGCCTGTCTGCTACATCGAGGCTGTACTGTAACCTGGAACAGGGTTGGGGGAGAGGGGTATCCAGACAGACAGAGGGAGGTAAACAGAGAAAGCAGGAGCAAGTGAGATTGTGAAATGGGAATTTAGGAAGCAATACTTAAAGTGTTCTTAGAACAAAACCGACAAACCAAAACCAAGCACAGAGATTGTTTGGTCATTGTTGTAATTTATAGGTTAAGTATTTCATGCCTTGGGATGGCAGAGTCCCACTTGACTACAGAGCCAGCCTCAGAAATCAGTGAGATGTCAGACTGGGCCAGGGACTGGAGCTGTACAGCAGCACCTATTTCAGAATACAGCAGATTGTGAGGTCTGCACTTTTGCTTTGATACACTGCACTGTATGTATACATTAAATACACATATGTTACACACATGATTAACACACTGACATCACAAGCTGGACTAGCTTGCTAGTGCCTGATCAAGACCTCATGCATCCAGGGGTATATATATTTAAACATGCTCTACTTAACTCGCTGGGTTAATTGGTTATCACAGTTTTCTCAGGAAAGATGTTTCTAGAATGCATTAAAAATGAGAGGAACACAGGAAAAGGTTTTGGTTTAGCTGTGTTAGTGCAAGCCAGGAACGTACTCTCTATTCAACTTACCCTTTGCCCTTCAAGAAAGCTGGAACAGCCCTAGCCAGAAGTTTGCTCTGTTCTACTTCAGTATTCTTGGAAGGAGAGCTAGTTAATAAGACAGGAAAACTAAGAGGAGTGTAAGCAGCCATGTCTGAAATCCATTACAGAACAGAGTTTGAGGAAAGTCATTCAACTGCCCTGGACTGAATAAAAGTAGCAACAGAAGCTTTAAAGAAATGTTGGAAACTTGAGGACATGCAAGGTCAGGAATTAGTTCATAGAATCATAGAATGGTAAGGTTGGAAAGGACCTCAAGGATCATCCAGTTCCAACCCCCTGCCATAAGCAGTGACACCTCCCACTAGTACAGCTCACTCAAGGCCTCGTCCAACCTGGTCTGGAACACCTCCAGGGAGGGAGCATCCACAACCTCCCTGGGCAACCTGTGCCAGTGTCTTACCACCCTCACTGGAAAGAACTTCCTCCTAACTTCTAGTCTAAATCTGCCCTCTGCCAGTTCAAACCCATTGCCCCTTGTCCTGTCATTGCAAGACCTTGTCAATAGTCCCTCCCCAGCCTTCCTGCAGGCCCCCTTCAGATACTGGAAGGCTACTATCAGGTCTCCTGGAAGCCTTTTCTTCTGCAGGCTGAAGAGTTTTCTCCCTGGCTGCAGTTTTCTCTCCTGTTCATAAAAGGGGAGCTATAAAGCCTTCAGGACAGAAAAGGCAAACAATAATGTGCTTCTGTCACAAACAGAGAGCTGAAGGCTTGTGTAGTCTCTAGGTGGAGTCTCAAATAAACATCACTTTAAATGCAGCTCTCAAGCTGGGAAAACTTCACCAGAACAGCTAAATTGCTTTTCTCCACACTTGTCATAAGACAGTCTCTATAACCTATGCAAATGTGTTTATCTAGATCCAGTCATAGGATGTACCACTTTCATTTTCACAAGTACTGTTCTTCTGTTGATATTAAAAAATATCTCATTCACCAAACCTTCTTTTTTTACCTAATTACACTACTCCATGGAGTTCAGTAACTGCATCTTTCCCAGTGCTAAAACATCCATCTTAACAAAACAACACTGGCTAAAAACACAGAGATGGAAACGTTAAGTTCTCCTTTCATGCTGCAGCATTTTTGGTTAAAAAAACCAAACAACCAAACCAAAGCCAACCAAAAAGCAACCCCAAAAATACATTTTACTTTATTATTAAAAAAAAAAAACCAAACCTATTCACCTCTATTTTTTGGTACTTTTTGATGCTTTTTTGGTATTTTCTGATACCTTTATTTTTTTTACCCTGTAAATGTCTTTGATGAAGAGATATGTGTGTGTGTGTGTGTGTGTGTGTGTGTGCCCTCAGTGCACCCCTGCACCCAGCAGGCTGTGTATAAAGGCAGGTGGTGTTGCACAAATGTAACAGACACATCTAAGCAGACATGGCTGTGATGGGCTGAAGATCAAAACCTTTAGTATTAGGACAAAGAGGGAATTCAATAAGGTGAGATGTCTGTCACTCCACTCCTTTGGGAGGTCAAGCTTGGCTCCAGGGTACTGGAGGGTGTGCTAAGAACTCCAGCCCTACTGATTTATAATAAAGCTGGGAGACAGCTGAGTGAGTGCTGCAATGAAAAGCACCTGCTGCATGTTTCATGCCCATCAGCTGCTTATGTGTCGCACTCTTGCCGAAGCAATGCCCATGCGGATAAAACTGCTCCATGCCATCTAGAAGGATGTTTCTCACCCATGTTTTCTTACCAGTTACAGAAGGAAAATGCACTCAAAGGGTACAGAGTGTGATGTGTCAGTCAAAAGTGCAGCTTTTGGTTCTTAATGATTGCACAACAGGAGTCTAAAGACCTCAGGGGAGACTTTGGGTGTTGCTTTCTAACAGTGCAGTGTGATGTTTCTCCTACCAGACTAAGCTCTCCTCCAAAAGCAATGTGGAGGGATAGACATTACTCACTGAGTAGCTGATGATCATGTCTACCAATCTCCATTTCCTTCTTAATGGATTAAGCAACCTTGCATCTTCCAACCTCTTCTTAGGAGCAGTTCTCTGAGTTTTTCTGATGTTTGGGTGTCTTTCTGGGTCTTAGCATGTTGGTTAGCATATTTTTCCCCATGCTGTTGCCCTACAGTGGGGTGCAAACCTGCAGGCAGGTGTCTGCTCCTCCAGGGAATGAATTTGAATGATTTTCCATGTGATGTCCCAGGGTCAGATGCAATCTAACAATTGTATTGCTGACTTCCATGAGTTTGTGGCTGACAGCAACTGTCAGGTCCTCTGCTGAAGTACTTTGGTCTATCCAATTCTGCTTCACCTTTTACTTGATTATTTGCTTCCTTCCTGCAGCACTTTTCACTTATAATTATTGATAGCTGATTTCAGATCATTTGGACATCAATTACCACCATTTCAACAGAGATAATTTAGTTGCAGGAAGGAGTATTGTGAGAGTAGTTTCTGTCTGTGCCACCTACAAGTGCATACACTCACTTTACTGCTCCCACTAGGCCACTACAAGGAGTAGTGCAGAGTCTCTGACTTAAGATAGCCTTTGAGGATCCCAGCTGATACATCCTCCTCTTAGAACAGCAAACTTCTGAAAGTGTAATTACTGATTTTTAATTTTTAATCTGCTAATTCTCCCTAGTCCCCACTTCCTTTGTGAACTTCTGCCTCACCTGGGACTACACAGAAAGTCCTTCTAAGGTCAACCTGTTTCTTATCTGCTGCTTCTTTTTTACCCACTGGATCAGTTATCCTGTCAATGAAATAAATTACTTTGGTTTGATGTAATTTGTTCTTGACAAATCCACGCTGGTTATTGCTCATTGGTTTATTATCCTCCAGGTGCTTACTAATTCTTTCATAATTTCAGTATCTTTGGATACCAAGGTCAGGCTGCCTCTCATGTATTCCCTTCAATCTTTGTCCCTCTCTCTGTCTTCAATCTTCCTTCATTTGGTGGAGCTGATATTTGTCCTTATTTTCCCACATCTTCCTGCATCTGCCATATATTCACCAAAATACAGTTCATATTTCAGAGACTCTTTTGGCCACTGTGAGTTTCTCTGGGTCCTACTAATGGGAACAAAAAAACTGAAGACATATTCCCAGGAAAGTGAAGTACTTTCTAAGATGCCAATGAATGTTTCTCCATCCAAATTAAGAGATCAACTCTCCAACTCTGATGTCTAAAGATGCACACCTAACACTATTAAAGTAAATGTTAAACTCTCTTCAGTGTCTACCTGGCTACTAAAAATAAAAAAAATCAGACCAATGAACCTTTCCTTTAGCAGGTTGAATACTGCTGATGGAATAAAGGAGGAGATTCTCATCCTCTTCTCAAAATGACATATGAAGGCAATATGCAGTTCAAACCTACCACATGCTTAGAGACAGAAACATGGCCAGCAGCAGCAGGCAGTATGTTTTGCTCCATGACAGATGCTGTCCAGAAATTTGGCCTAATCTCTTGCAACATCCAGGTAGAATATCCAATTCTTTTTAGATTTTATGTGGAGTTCCAAAAAGGCACCAGCTAATCTGTCTCAACATTAAGTAAGACTCAATTTCTCCTTGGCTGTGGGCATTTAATACTACAGTGCATTCTTTCTGTCTACAACACAAGTGCCAAGTAATCTCAAGTTCAGCAGGGCATGCTGCATCACTCCATTTGTCCCAGTTTATTTCTCCTTCAGAAGAATTAAAAAAGTTGTGAGGGGGAGGGCTGAGAAAAATGCAAGGAAAACCATTCCCTTTCCCACCTTGGCCCTATAATTCAATGGCTTAAAGAACATTTTTATTAAGAAAGAGAAAGAGACTGTGCCCATGGCTATTGTGGCTATGTACTTTAAGGCAGCACTGACAGCTGGGAAACGAAAGAAGCCAATTAAGGAAGAAAACACTAATTCAGGGTGTAGTTACTCCTGTTGATTTGACAGAATTTTCCATAACTCTCAATCTACCTGTTTTGACACAACATATTCAGCTCACTGGGCTTACAAGGGCATTACCTACTCTGAAGCAATATTCCCTTTTTCTGCTGCCCTCGTGGCAATCAGAGATCACAAAACCAAGTGTGAGATTAAAACCCAAATATAAGCTACAGTAAAAACATTACAGGACGTGTGGTTAATTAGCTCAATGCAGCAAATGACTTTGATATGGTATTTGGGAGAAGATCTTTTGTTTCTTCTTTTCCAACATAAGTGCTTTAAAGTTGTTGTTGAGCTGTACAGAGCATACTGCTGGTATCAACTCATGCACTGTGTATATTCAGAAGAAAGATGCCTGTAATTTTTACGTGCAATCACTTCATGAAAGCTGTTATGGATGTGGTGGGTCAAACTGAAGAAAGCAAGCAGAGAAATTTTAACAGACCTTGATTCTCAAGTGAGTTGAAGATACTAAGAAGCATCTCAGGAAAAGCCTGAATCTGGCCTCCTTTGGGCTTCAGAATAATTGTATATCCACCCAAAACTGGTGCTTCAGATTCAATTAAACTGCAAAGAGCATACAACGCTCCATCTCCTTTCAGATGTTCCCCACAATTTGTCACTGTATTTACATTTCACCCATGAATCCAGAAATGAAGGTGTGCTGAACTTAAGAGCCCACATCCATTTCCAGCAGCAGAACGACTCTGTGTGCTGAATTCAGCATTTCCTGCTACGGGGAGCAACTGGTTGCCAACGGTAATGTTCTTCTGTGAGCACAACCAGCTGAAATAAATACCATGGGAATGCCACAAATGACAGCCTGAGCCAATTCTCCCTTGCATAAACATTCTAATTACATCAAAAACTTTCTGTAAAGCTATCTGAAACCTCTGGACTAGATTGCAACACAAATTAAAGCAACCATAAGTCATCTGCAGTGAAAGCCCAGCCAGTAGAGCTCTTAGCGCTGATTGCATTCAGCCAGACATTGTACCCTTGGTGTGTACAACTTTCATTACAATATGAATCACGGAGCAGTTAATATAAAATCAGCACAACTGCAAACAGACCTGTCCTACTCTGCTTCTCTGATGTGTGAGAGGATGAGCTTCCACTAATGAGGCCTGATTTTTCCCAGGGTAATAATAATAGTACAAAACTAAAAGAGTGAATGAAGATACCGTTATTAGTCTAGGACAGATTGAAGAACTTGGAATTTAGCAGAAATGTACCTTGGTATCAGTATTTTCCTGCTGGATGATAGCTAATGCTCATGGATTAATCAAAAAAAAAAAAAAAAAAAAAAGGAAAAAAAAAAAGAAAAAAGGAGAAAAAGAAAAAAAGGAAATAAAGAAAAAAGAAAAAAAGAAAAAAGAAAAAAGAAAAATAAAAAAAGAAAAAAGAAAAAAAGAAAAAAGAACAAAGAAAAAAGAACAAAGAAAAAAGAACAAAGAA